>JABASH010003205.1:0-17241 GCA_019776445.1 Tomocerus maximus | reverse complement strand
TAATCAACTCAGGCAAATTCTAATGCACACTTCCGAAATGATACTACACATGCGCGACGAGATTGCGATTTTATGATTTCGTAACTTTGCGATAGCTCTGAGTAAGGCTAATGTTACCTATAGGTGCTCATGTTTTACTAATCTTGCTTAGTTCTCTAATAATATATCTTTATTATTCTACTGAAGTTGAATTAATCACTAGGTACTACTCTATATAAGTTGATACATAAGTTGTGTACAGTTTAGCAAGTTTAGCTATTGTTAAGTAGCACCAATAGATAGATTTTTGTAATTCAATGATATCAAATTAATTTGTAAAAATGTCACTCATAGAAATATCAAAATCATGGCCATTAGCATTTGTAGCATAATATGGTATACTTTTGGCCATGTAGTTACAGATACTGGCTAAAGAGGTTAGCAACCAACTGCCGGTCCAATATTTTAACCACGCCTTTCTCATCGATTTAGCCGGCTGGTCATTAAACACTGGTTAAGAGGCTAGGTACGCAGACAAATAACTAAATAATGTGTTATGAATGGTATGGAGAGTGCAGTATTACAACAATAAATATGAAGGAAAAGGATGAGTCTGACTCCGTCTAAATTAAAGGAGAGTAATAACCGAGTGCGAGAGAATGGATGAGTTGACATTAGATGAGTTGTGGAAAGACGGAGACAAAACGATTCTTCTTCTTGTTCTTCGCTGACGGACACACATGAACACCTCGAATCTTCCTTCATCTTCATCTTACACTCAAATGATAACTCTCCCCGTTACACTTCTTCTTGGGCCCATAAAAAATCCCTACATAACTATAACAAATAGGTCTGCACGCACTGATGATTATATGCATATGTATTTAGGTATACCGATATATTTGTTCATTTTTTATAACAACTTTCCAGCACTAAGACTACAGTCAAAGTATTATCAAATTGAATTTGTTATTGTTCAGGGTAGCATTGCTCCAAACAATTGTGTTATAAGCAGTTCTATAAATGTTACTCGTTAACATTGCCTACAGCCATTAAAAAAATGTTTACTACTTACGCATTGGTTCCTAAGTCAATAGAGTCCATTAAATATCCGTAGGTATGTATTTTTTATTGCTGGGAAGGAAACTAAAATTATATATTTGTGTGTCAATAGTATTCGTATGGATGTACATATCTGTATCTATTTACAAGTTTTATGTTACTGAAGAATTAGGAGACACTAAGAAATCTACTCTAATCATCTAAATTCCTTTCGCCACAGCAAATAACGTGCATTTAGTAAATAGCTAGTAGTTACCGACGTAATAAATTGGATGCGGTTGTCTTTGCTCTCTGTCGACAGGGTTAGGAAAGAATAACAGGAATGTTAATTCAATCGCTAGAATGTTAGAAGCAACCATGCGGTTTCTCGATGTTGTACATATAATAAAAAATATTTTAAAATTGATTTTATTGCGTAATTACCTTTTCAGACTCTAAATCTTTTCAAGTATTTACAATATTCATTGAAATTTAAAAGTTTACAGGAAAAATGCAAAACCTCTAGCATAATTTATTACTAGCAGTTTATTTAACAGCTTAATTTTTAATATGGGAAAAGAATTTCCTCCGCAATTTCATTTATGTTTACGACTTCACTTTAACTCTGTAATCACTGAGCAAACTAAAGAGTGGGAATGACTATTCTTCTTTGCATTCGTCTTAAAGCAATTCTAAATTCCATTGAAAACTGTCAACTTCAATTTGTCCAAAATATCATTACTGCGCTAATATATACAATTTTAACGGGAATGAAATAGTTGACATAGCCGAGCTAATGCTTATGTAATTCTTTTGCATGCTACATCATTACTATTCGCAAACTGTGAGTGCCAACTAAAAGTCATTTTTAGAATCTCTATTCACCACAACTGCTATTTACTACCGAGTTTTACTACTAGGACGACGAGTGACTGCACTACAGTAATATAGAGATTAGAGCTTCCTAGATCCACTTATGTTTATATAGCCTTAACTCCCACTGTATTTTTATTGCATTTCTTTTCCGTAAACTTCCAAGAGTTTCTCAAAATTCAGCCATGTCTCAAAAATAGAAAAATTCTTGTAAACGGATTTTCTGTGACAACAGTACAGACTTTCTACTTATAATTTGTAATGCGCGAATAGATATAGTAAACCTAAATCCGTTTTATAGTTAAAGCTAGAGAATTGTTGGTGAGAGACGAGTATTTTACAGAATAACGGAATAGACAAGGATTCACCTAAAATATGTATTTTCAGTGTATTCTCTTCTAAGACTTTCTACGAGTAATTCCAGAGCAAACACTTAAAATTGGAAGCATGAACCTATACATCGTACCTAATGTATGTTATGCGTAGTATATTACTATAGAAGCTAAACCAAATGAATAAGGTGCTTACTTTTGTGTATGGAGTCAATGCTGTATCGAAAAGAAAAGTAACAATCTTAACAATAAAAACTTTGTGCAAATTTTGCATACATAAATTGCCAAAACTTTGCCCTAAGGCTCTAAGAGTACTGAGCTATTAGTAATTTTCATCAGTTCACTTAATAATTTGGACATTGCTTTTTGGGAAACCATTGAAGTACCAGAACTACAATATGTAACTCAATTCCAGTAAATATTCTAATAATTTCTTGATACATGTAATAATGTTCTCTGCTCATAATTCATCAATTTCTTCTTTTCTGTTTAAAATGTCTTTAGAATTTCGTATATTTTTTTGATTGCTACAAAACTTTTCCTACTCGAAGGTATTTAGCAAAATAGACGGGGAAAAAAATTCTAATTAAACGTTACCTATGCTCTCGTTTTGAAATGTTTTGACCCATTAATTTGTTAAATTAAATTGTTCACTTAGTTCAAAAAAATAAAAATTGCACTAAAGCTACCCTATTCATTTTCTCATATTAATAATTCTTATTCTTTGTACTTATAGTAGCATGGAATGGACTAGTGGTAATATAACTAGGTAATCAAATTGTAAAGCTATATAATATGATGTGTTTGGTGGCATGTTCAACATACTTAAATAATAAAATTTTATTTGCAGAATTTAACCTTCAGGGCCAAACTTCGTAAGAAATTTGCATAAAATAGTGCGAGCAAGGGAAACTTGGTTGTCTTTCTGTATGTTTTATTACATACTTAGTATGGTACCCTCATCAAAGTCATGATAAATAATAATAATAAAATTTAGATTGCATTGCATACGCCCACTCTTCTGTGGTTTGCATTGAAAATCAGGAGTTGTCTGCCAATTTTTTATCAGATACCAATTTGTCCATGATATTGATAATGTTTTTGTTCCACAAAGTAATCTGAGCATTTTCAATTTGGAATGTTCAGACCTCTCTTTATGTAGATACGCATCGATAATAAATATTGTTGCAGTCTTCATTGATAAGATAGGAGTCTATCGTGGTGCAGCAATCTCATTGCAACCCAAATCCGTGCACCTGAATCCAATTTTTAGTCGAGGCAGGGAATGCGTGGTAGGCAGCAGTATTTGTCGGCTCTTTTGTACAGAATATTTGGCCAAGAGCAATAATCTGCTGGATTAGAGAACTGCGTAATCAAGAAGATGCATGTTAGTGTGGTTTGATGTGTGCACGGGAAATTTCGTGAGGAACAGAGTCAAGCTACTTACCTAAACAAACTGAAACCAGTAAGTCGAAAGGAAACAAGTCGAGAAAAACTGTATTTAAATTACGAAATGGTTTGTGAAATGAAATCGCACAGGACGAGTCAAGCCTAGAAAAGCAAATCCGGATTCCTTTGGTTTACCGTGTAATAGCCATAATGTTAAATAAGCTCGGCATGGGGCATAAATCTCAGAACGACCTGTGGGTTAGGCCAAACTAATCGTAATGTAAGCTCGCTAAGGTGCATAAAATTATTCCTAATCTTTAGCAAGTACGTATAAATAAACGAGTCTAATACCATTCGAAGCATCTTCAGTTACTCTTTCGATTCTCGATGTTTCCACAGTTTCTCCGTAATTCCTAATGTAATGTGAACTGTGATGTAAGTATCAAGATCAAGACAGCATTGCATGCAATCCACACACATACTCGGCGTATAACAATGGTTAACTAACTAGGTACACATTTTCATTCACATCCTGCAATGCATTTGATTACATACTTGCCCGCTTGCTGCAGAAAACGAACCCAGTGAAATAACAAATCAGCAACAGGTACGGTACTTACAAACAACACAGTGGAGTAGAAATACTATAAAATATTTGCACTAATGATAAGATGCAATTTCATCCACTCAATTTAGCAAACCAGATACTAATATGCAGAGGTCTCGACAAACTCATATCATAACTGCATATTAACTGGTTTATAAGACTATAGACAAAATTTACTGCAGCAATATGTAAATAGGTGTACTGAATTTAACCAATCATCCGCATTAAATAATTGCGAGTCGATGCTCTCTAATACCTATTCGAAATTAGTGTGTTAAAATTGTCCCAATTGCTACATAAGTACCTATGTGGAATGGTATTTGGATGTCCATAAATCCCTAGGAAAGAACTTTATAGAACCTACTCATGCAGCTAAATTAATGTTACTGTTAATGAAACCTTGTATTATTTTAATTTTAAATTTTATTTTTAATATTTCATCCTGTTTATGCCTGTTGTAAACTGTAAACCTATTTCAATAGTTTGCTTATGTGTAATCTTTCGGTGTGATTGTGCACAGTAATCGTTCTATGTAGTAAACTACTGCTAGCCGCTTCTAAGTCTTGTGACATTATTTTCCACAGCAGCCTTTTTGCAAGCTTTTTGTTTATTTTTACTTCAAATTTATAGATTTGTCGAAATCTCCTTAGCATTATCGGAATCACCTCTTGCAATTGTCGAAATTCACTTGACGAATTCTCCTACAACCATGTACTGTATGGGTATGGCAATTTTGGCGAGTAAAGTAAGAGTAAATGAGTAAAGAGTAAAACGGTTGCAGTTCCACGAGATAGCATCCACACACAATGCCTATATTATGATGACTAGTGATTAGTTGGTACGTATCTCCTCATTTGCCTATCTATAGGTCAGTATTCGGTCGCCTGAAGACTGGCAGACGAAGGACAGTGTGCTGGGGATGATTCGTGAGTTGGTGTAAGGCTTTAAAAAATGGAACTTCCCTTATATTTACTTAGTGGGTGGGAGTTGACAAGTGGGGAGCCTAATACACAGAAGTAAACCTGCAGTAATCGCCGGCAGACGATTGTCACATACATATCGATATATTAGCGGGAATGAGTAAATTTAGGCATTAAGCATAATTTTGTGCAAAAGTTTTTGGTTATCATATTGATAATTTAGAAGACAATTTATGTAACCTATTTAATTATAACATTATATCGTAATAAGGACATTACTACGAGTCCAAAATGCTGTATATGAATAGCTTGCTAATGAAATTTAAGACGTGGTTAGGGTTGGTGTGCAATTATTGTTATGACCGTAATTCTCTTCGTTTTCATGGCACAATATTCATCATTGTTCTTTGGACTCATGGTAGTGTCCTAAGATAAAGTATTGTAATCGGGATTGGGATACATAAATGGTCTCCAAAATTTTAAGTTTAAAAAAGTATAATTTTTACCAAATGTTGCTTCTCCTAGGTATTAAGCTTATTGCATGAATTTACTTATTACCCCTGACAGATATACAATATAAACTGTGTAATATCTGCGTATAATAAACGACAGTTCCCGAAGCACAATAAAGCTATTTGTCAGCTACTACCTGTAAACGTTATTTTAATAAAGTACATAATTGATACGCGATTGGACGCATCTGAATGATTCGAATTCGGTGAATGGAATTTGACAAATGGACTAAATAGTCTTAGTAAAGCTATAATAAGTTGGGTATAGCTGGGGTAGGCATGTCACGTGCATGATTTCCTAATTCTGCCTGTGGTATTTCATGTGTAGTGACAACAGACACATCGCAAAGAAAATAAACAGAATAAAAATGCAAATGATTGTTGTAGTTTATGGTGATTACTGTATTTAAAATGGCTGTATTATATACTATAAACAAATCTGCACAGTGATAATCACAGCATGTATGGATTGGAGTATATAGTGGAGTGGGGGTAATTGCATAGGAGTGCAGATGAGCAGAAGAGTGAATACAAACATGATAAACCGGACGAAGAATAGCGGATAGCAATAGTGATGCCGCATATTTATGTCGAAAGTGGATAACTCTGATGATTATGATAATAAGTAAGAGTTTGGTTTGGCCGAGATATACCTTAAAAGAGTTTTACGCAGTGAGTGAGTGCACGGTGTCTATTAGCTCTGATATTTTGTCTGGGGTAATGCTAATCCAATGAGAGCTGTCAGAAAACGAAACTGACTTTCCTCGGGCATATCTTGGCCATCGTATCTCTCAGCCTGTCGTCTTGACTGAACTTTGTGTCAAATAATTAGTGGGTTCCCTCGGAGCACAGCACACCTACGATGCCAACTATTATATCTTACATGTGTAACTAGCTACAACCCATTTATTATTAAACTCATCTGCCGCAGTATAATTTACGCCTATTCATTTTCTAGTCAGCTAGCATTATCTACTTGTCTGGACTCGAATCCACGAACGAGATGTGAAATAAAGAACTCTCGGCTCACATCACAGCAACAGACTGGGATGCGCAAGGCAAAGGTACAACTAATTGTAAGGCTGAAGGTGTACCCGTCCGTGAGTAATCACTAACTATTTAACTACCCTCCACCAGTACATTTACTGTGCCCATCACTATAATGTGTAATAGTGGGGAACTTTGCTTTTGTGGGCACCTTGAGAAGACGGACTCGGTCCGTCCTCTTTTTCTGTAGAAAATTGTTTCTGAGCTGCCAACATGATGAGTGAGTGAGGTAAATTGATTTTATGCTAAAGTGTACATTTGTCCGTCTCAAGTGCTTACTATCTTGTGGCTGTTACGACAGTGGGCGTATGCACACAATCCTTTCGGAGGGGGCATTTATTTCTCGACCTTATCTCTTCCCTAATAAATCTCTACTAACTTCAAAACGGTTTCCCTTCATTTGGCACCCAAATATGTAAGCGCCTTCGAAGTACGCCTGTGGATGCGACGTGCGATTGCATTGTGATTATATATTAAATACGAATCTCACTCCTTGTAGGTGTTGTACTTGTTAGTCCCAGACCCATTATCATAATTTTGTCAGATTCGAAAGAATTACATTACATTGCTCAGCAGTAAGTGGTGCAAAAACCATTGCATGAGTCACTCTGTAATTGGAAGTAATTCCGTGCACAATGATTTACAAACTGGAAAATGTGTTGCTATTTATGTGCCGAGAATTGTGATTTGTATAGAGTCTATCATTAGTCATGGTACTTCAACTTTATTGTCCTCTTCCACATATTTATTATTATTATAGTGCAGTAAGTAGGTATGGTATGACGTGAATGCACATTCTAGCACTATTTATTAGCACCTGTCCACCTAATAATACTTACTCTATTATTTGCACTGTCATGTCTGTATTTTATTGTGCGACAGTAGTTCTAAGTACTCCCTTATACTAGTAAGTATGTTCTAAATATACCAAATGAATAATTTTGATGCTACAATTGGCTGTTGCTGCAATGCATCACATAAATAATCTAAGTTCCCGATTGAAAATGACATATGCGGTACCTATTTGTGATTGTGCCTTTCTCAATTCTGTAATTAATTCAGCAGTGATGAGTAATATATTTGTTTCCACGTTTATCGCGTTAATCATTGACAGATACATGCACAAACCTGACTTTAATCTTCAGGTTTTTCTAAGCAACTGTCTCATTCTGAGCTAACCATATATGTAAGTAGATTATGGCAAGCCACCTGTAAGTGTAGATAATTTCTAACTTATTTACCTAATCCGGGTAATTCATTGCTTGTAAGATTGATTTCTACGGACCAGTAAATATAGTCTGTCACAGGCCAGGTGAATATGCATTCTTGGAAATGCTGGGCATTGAATAAATAAAAATGTACAATTTCCAAGTGGAGCCACTAAGATATTAGATTTGATTGGACTCCCAGTAGGACGAGTGGCGAGGGAGTAGTCGCCTTAGGAGTAGAATAGAGTTTAGAGTATAGGGACCTGATTTGGTGTAAATTCGGTGGCTTCGACCGAGGAAGAAATTTTGGTCTATCAAGCTTAGAGGGTAAAATGAAGGAAAGTTGACAGTAAAGCGTTAATCAAAGAGGAATAAACAAAAGTTGTGTACAAGTCAGAATTTGTGGCTTCGGATTGGGATGCTGTGATGAGATAGAGAGGTGATGTCGCTACAGAAGAACAATAAATCAGGACATGGAAAAGTACAAAGCAGGGAATAAAGATTGAGGAACTGGATGAGGACGAGATCATCAAGACACATTCATTACCGAGACAGGGAGTTCTCGACGAGCCTTTTCGACGATCGGAGTTTCAGCTTGCAAATGGAAATCACAGTAAAATGAAACTGTAGATGTACAAGGAAAACAGAAAGATCTAAAGCTGTCTCTCTGCTTTGTCCCTAAGTAATCCTCTCCGCCTTATAGATAGACAGACAGACATAATTTACTTGGTTACATATGCATTGCGAAGAACGAGGACGAAAACGACTTTGACAACCGCACTGAAAGAAAGCCATTCCAACTTGTCGGTAAGAGTATATATTGTCAGCCGTTACCACAGGTGCAATTTAAAGCTTTCAGACAGACATCTACATTTCCTGTATATAGTCTTAACTTAATATCCTTAAGTCAGCAGCTGAGAAAATTCAGAATCGCTATCACTCTATCTCTTTCTTTACATGTACAGATAACCAAACTCTCTTTCTCTCCCTAATGACAAAATGACAATTCACGCATCTTATATCCATACAAAACTCCACTAGAAGTACTGCTAGAAATACTTATATTATATGTACGTACACTACTTACACATCAACTCTGTAAGTCTCATCTGTTTAATGTCTTCACATACATACCATTATGCATTGCTACAAATACCTAGAGCGTTTAGTTCAAGATAAATTTAATAGCCAATGACATGCCCTACAAATGCCCAAAACTACATACTAAATGTTGTTGGTATGAGTTGCAAATCCTAGAGGCTCCATTAAATCGCGTGACCATCTCTACAAAGAAATCCCAATTAAATTAATTTCCCAATAGAATTCGCGCAACAGCAAACCAAAACATTGAGTTCGTCCCCTGCGATTTATTATTCCTCTGTTAGATCCGCCTGTCTTATTTTGAGTAAATTGGTTTCCTAAGCGCATCCGTTTGGGAAAAGTAGTTTTATACAAATGCATAAATACAAACTTTAATTAGGAAAACAATTTATTATTTCGGATAGCATTGCGAAAGGTAGTCGCCTCAATTAGATTATTCTGTATAATGAGATGCAAGTACATTTTAAGGAGTCAGACACCTAATCGCAGGTAATTGTTCAGCATGAGTAAACGTACTTCTAGTTCGAGTAACACCTTTTATGGGACCACTTTTCTGCTCTCAGGTTATCCGAAAGGGTAGGGCTTGGACATATTATAATATTGAACTCTCTCTCACTTCTGTGGCTCGACACCCTAAAGTTGGTTCTGAACAAGATTTAATGCAATGTCATTGAAGCTGATAGAGTGAACATCTCTATGTTAGTTTGTGTAGAGGTGTGCTGAGTGTAACTATGCATCCATCTACAGAAAGAAAAGACTAATTGCGAGACTAACGCAGAGGAATAGATTACTATGTAAGAGGAAAGAAATTTTAAATGTAAGATAAGTCCAACCTGGCCGACGTAATTAAGTGAAGTAAACAAACCGGACGAGAAAGAAACCGACAACCGGTCATCCATGCAATTCCTTGTACATTTGTAAAATGTTCAACATATTTTTGTTTGTACAAATAATCATTCTAGTACAATGCATAAAAGTTCAAATACCATTCTAATTCTCTTCAAAAAGAACGGTGTAGTAACTCCAGGGGAAGCTCTGGAACTTTCTACCACAGAATTATTTATTTTATGCGCATCTGTAAAATAGATTCTCATGTCTCATTTTCTCAATGACTATGTACGTAAATTATCAATACAAAATAAATTGCCACAAAATCGGAGATCTTCCAACATTATCTGCACAAAATATATATTTCTCGTAATGCAATTTCTCGTACAGCCGACTGCCATTTAAAACCAGGACATAAAATTAGCATGCCGCAAATTATTAAAGCATTCTGTATTACAAATAAATAAATAACAATTTACGTCACTTACGGCCGCAAAATATCAAATTACGTAAATTGAATTTACGGCAAACTCGATATTATTTAAAACTTTCTAGAATGTGTTAATAGAATATTAAGTTTGATAGTGAGCAGTGGAGGATTTATCTCATTTTTTCCTCTTATATTTATTATGAAGAAAGTGAATGTGCAAAGAGCTACGTAATACCTAAATAAATAAATAGACGGAAGGCATTAGTTGACTGAACAGATAGTCGCAAATGTTCATTTTATATCCAGGTCGTTGAATTCTAATAGTATAGAGATATTGATTTTATTGCTGGGCCAATATATTATTCGGTGCAGACTATTAATATATTAGTAGAACTACTACATATTGGTACGTACACGAGATAATGTAAGCGAGAAAGGAGTCAAATGCAATTGAGTTGAGACTACTTGAAGGAAGTAGGCATTTATGTAGGGAGAAGTGGTAGAATGGCTGAGTGCAGAAGTCATAATATATATTTAATACCCACCTACTAATAAAGGTAACTCATTCAAGCACCAAATCTAGTTTCCATTTATTTCCATTCAAGAAACGGAGGAGCAACTGAAGCAACAGTCTTGTCGAGCATATTCAATGTCTGAATGTTAGAGATAAGATTTCCGGCTATACTCCTTCCTCCCTATGTACTGCAACACTGCAAGCAATAGTAGCAATAAGAATACAACTATTCAGAGTTTCATTGCTGCGTACGCTTGTTAGAATGAGTTCGAGTTGATGAAAGTCAAGTAGGTCTGAGACAAACAAGACGAGCAAAGCAAAAGTCTCGGTCACTGTCGACTTAAACCAAACCCAAATCGGTTCTAATTTCATTTCAATTCGTTTCAACTTAATTCAACTCTCTCCAACTTTTCGCTCAGTGGATAGCTTAAGTCGCTGAGTACTGCAGATACAACTAGATATTTTAACAGCCACATCTCTTGTTTCTGTCCAAATATCTTTCTCTGCGTTCTACCTTCTCCTAAGTTCTTAGCTATTCTAATTTTTCCAAGTTCAGAGTTCGTCTCATATATTTTCATCTGTAAATGTGTCAATGCTTCCCTTGTAGCACTTAATATCGTTGTTTACTATTTACAATATGCAGAATTCTGTATGACCATTAAATTATAGTTATCCCTTGTTAAAATATTATACCGAAAAATCTTCAAGACAAATAAGAAAAGAAAGATTTTAATATGAAATAAATAAAAACATTGACAGCTATTAACTCTCTATTTTTATTGCCACACTACTACAGATATTATATAGTAGTTTGCTGTAAGCATTGATGTCAGTCAAGCGCAATGCTAATTCTTTTTACTCTTCAGCTAACGGACAGAATTTTCAATAACTTAATGTCTGTCGTGAAACTGTGACAAAAACAAGAAGAATACCTACTATTGATGTCCGGCAAGGAATAAATACAATACTATGTGGCGAGGAAAACAATGTTACGTTATGAGAAACATCTCGTGGTCTTATCTCTCCGTCAGTTGACTCCAAATATTCGTTTGGTAGGAATAGAAACTGGTCCTTAGTCTCGCAGTACCAGTAAACTGGTTATGAGACCATAGGAGTATGTACTAGATTAAAACAAAATTCAAATAATCTCATTTGTGTTAGAGGAGATATTTTATTTGAAATAATGGTGGTGCCAACATTGCAATTACTAAGAGAAAGGGTTTACTACCTGCTGATAACTAATTACCAAAATTATATAAAAAGACACGCACGTCTGAATTAACTATATGATACTAAAACGGCATGTGTTTTCATGACTTGATACTAGTTTCTAATTAAATATTAGGCTTTTTTGGTCTAGAATTATTAGAATGAATTACAAATTATGGAAGTCAATTCGTTTATTCACAGTGCTACCTATTTCAAATGTTTTAAAGTAAACTGTGACGATAGATAATTTGTATGGGCATTGAATACAAATTAAAACTCGTTTAAAGAGTCAGTTCTTTAGGTTTTCTTGTATTTAATTATCTATTTGTTGTTCGAGTTTATGATTCGGTATGAATTACATCTAGACAAGGGCACTGATATCAAGCAGGAGAGAATAGCCGGATACAGCCCTGATATCATTTCTTCTTATCTATATGTGAAATTATATACTTTAATAAAACGCGTTGTAACAATTATTACATAAGGTTGCCATTATATCTAATAACTACAGTGTTGTAACAAAACTTTATAATTGAAACTACCTGAGCATACAAAGTACAATAAGCGACGTGTGGGATGTATACAGACAGAGAAAATTAATTCCAAGCAGAAAGTTTCGAGAATTGAAAAGATATTAAAGGTGTAAGTATCAGGATTCAAGATTCCATGACACCAGGGCAGTATTTCTCACGACCACACAATATGGCCGTGAGACAAAGCCTCGACCCTGTGGAAACTGAAGAATTGAAGAATAGCTGCAGCGTATCAAACTTAATTTGAATTGGGCAACTAGTTGATCTTAAAGATAATTTACTCACATGAGATGCACCTTGCAAGTGTCAGTTTTATGCCAACAGATTATGGTCTCCTTTGATTTAAAACCAATAAAATTCTTTTCAGTTCTGATTTGCTTGCCCATTAAACTTCATGGCCTTTTTATGTGCACAAACATAGAGCAATAACTTAGCGCCCAGTGC
Source organism: Tomocerus maximus (assembly GCA_019776445.1). Lineage (NCBI taxonomy): Eukaryota > Metazoa > Arthropoda > Collembola > Entomobryomorpha > Tomoceridae > Tomocerus > Tomocerus maximus. Next base: position 4,274 of record JABASH010003205.1, on the reverse strand, counting down.
CATTTTTACGAGCACATTTGAGATCCCATTGAATACTCATTGCTCAATTCCATTGGCTTTATTTTTACTTTGCTTCTCGCATTCCAAAACATTCTTTCATTTTTATTAGTGCGAAATGGTCTTTACGATTTATCTGTACTTTGATTACTTGTTTTGAATGCACGGGTATAACAATATCGGATTGAATGTTACTTGTGGTTGTAATTACTATCCCAACATCACTGCATTTTATAGTGTGTGTATCTGTGCATATGCATATCGTAAAACATTTATAATAATGTTTTTATGCACGGAACATGTTTTAACAAGTGCAAAATATTTTTACATGTTCGAAACGAAAGCATATCTGAGGACTTGAGTAATGAGGTAGAATGAAAGAGCTAATACTTTTATTGCTGTAATCATTATTACCTGACATTTAAAATTCGTAAACGTTTCCTTTTGGGCATTTATTGCACATGGTTATCATTTTTGGCTATGGTAATAATATTGCTTGCATTGAGAAAGGCTTCACAAGTACCACTGGCAGGTACAGCTTTTGTTTTACGAGCATGGTGCCAGTGTTATTTTTTAAGTATAATGAGTACTGCTAATGTTAATGACGTTTGATAGTCTGAATAATAAATGGATGCAGTTCGATAGCGTTATCAGCGAATAACTATATTATTTTAATGGTCCTGCTTACAACCTTGATTTTGACCACACACCTGCATATTATACTTAATAGTAATAGGTACTGCACTATATATTAGTACTTCGCGTATATAATATTACAATTGGAATAGAAGTAAGCTCCTATTCTTTGAAAAATGTTTTTTTGAGTTTTGAAATTATTATCATATCAAGCATTTTCCAAGACCCCACAAGTAAAAAAGTATTTATTTAAAGCTCACCGTTTTATTAAGTTTCATTTCAATGTTAAAAACATCTTATTATTCGATTATAGCTTGTCTTTGTTTTCTAATAGGCTTTTTGGTTTGTTTCTTAGATTTAAGGGCGAAGAAAAAATCATGGAAACGATAGAATGCATAACTAACTAAGTAAATTCTGATTTAATGAGTTATCATGGTTCTTTGAGTTAGTAAAAGATTACGATCTCTTCAAAGCTGAATTACATTGTAAGGGAAACGTTGTTGACGTCGACGTGCGGCTTCCCCCTCTCATTAAGGCAAAATAAAGGCACTGAGCCTGTTTTCCATCACAATTTAGAAGCAGACAAAGTTTTGTTGACACAAGCTGTCAATTTTATCTCTGAAGAATAGCAATGGGAAATGAAAAGGAAAAAGTGACGTGACAGATACAAAGAAAATATAAATGGGGAGTTTTGTATTTATACCTCAAACTAAACCTTAACCTAAACCCACAAAACACTGATGGAAAGATCGAATAAATTAAATAAAGAAATGAATAGGTACTTATTTTGCTAAGCTTTGCCCACACATATTAAGGATGCACAGATAAAGGAAAGCAAAATCAAATGCTTCTCATATCCCATATACTTCTATATTATATAATAAAGGAACATTCAGCAAAAGCAAGATTGTTGTAGGCAAGAGACCCCACGAATTATATTATATCAATGGAAGATTGGAAAGTACGTGCAGACTTAATAACTTTCCCCCGATATCCACATGAGCTTGTTCCTGTCAGAACTTAGTTTTCTTTCTACTGATAAAATATCCAAAAGTTATGTCTGTCTGTTGTGAGTCACATAGTCACATGCATTGAATTTCGCTTTGTGCTACTTACTAACATGTTGATGGCACTCCCACGAGTCCAGTCGGTATAATGTTCTAATCTGTTAGGTATATTCGTATATTTAATATATCTTGTTTTCCAATTCCGTCGTGTTTGAAATGGACGTTTTAATTTTTATTTCAATTATGTAATTAACAGTGGGTTTGTTTACGTCAAATGGGTAACATTGATTCTCTTGCAAACGCTAAACTGAGTTGGAAATATCTAATTTTGTGGATGCAATACCTTAACAAATATAGTATGTTTAATGTTTGTTTTATGATATATCACGTAGATAGATTGGATGATATATGTTGCGTGTCAGTTTGTGGAAAAGAGATATTACGATAAAATTCTAATTTTCAAGCTTAGCACAGATGAGCCAACCATTATCATGTAAATGTGAATGGGCATTTGGGATTTCCAGGAATATAATTTTGTGAAGTCGTGCAGATAATGACAAGCCGTTTCCATTTTTACATTTTGCGAACTCGGGCCATTATCACCAATTAATATGCAATATTGCTTTACTTTTAATCACATAAAATATTTGAATCATTACTTAAGTTTACAACAAAAATTGTAAAGACATAAGTAACATTCGCTTACAAGTTATTGGGAAAAGGGCTTGAACTATTGCTGCAAACGCAGTCAATTTAGTTTGGGACTTAAGACTTTCATTAAATTGAGCAAAGAATCCATAATATTGGTGCCTCTTTCCTTTTTGGCATATTGCTTATTACACTTTTGATAAGCTATAACCAAAGTGTAAACTTATCGAGGACGACGAAGAGAAAATTATGTGCTTGTTATATTATCAAGTGATCTTGAGAGGGAAATTGGTAAAGTAATGAACATTTAATGTTAGATTTAACTTAACGGAAGGTAAACTTCCAAGTGTTTAGTTTACATTTTATATAGCTTATCATATTTACGAACCAAAGATATACCATTTTTAATAACGGTGAAATCAAATTTTTGCTAATATTGATTGCTTATTGAACGAAATAACAATTTCCGCATTATTTGTCATTACACTGTTATTTTTTCCGAGATATGCTAATAGGAAGAGATTACCAATGGTTTTTGAACTACTACTAACATCATTATTACATCATTGGGCACATTGGTAAATAAGTGCTTACTGGCGTCGCTAATATTTTAATACTTCATTTTGCGGAATGTGCCGAAATATGCAATATATAAGTAGACAAACGAAGCGATACCTAAAGGGAACAATTGAAGAAACAAGAACACAGTACTGACATAAAGTAAATATTTGCTTTTGTATTCATATCCGTTTTAGACACAAATATTACATTGGATGCAATGGCTTCATATTCTTCTGAAGAATATTACCTTAATATATTGATCTTCCATAAGGCTTACAGAAAGATGATAACACTTCCAGGCCAACATTAAAACCATTTGGTCTGTTATGATTGCATTCTCAATTAAACAAACTTAATTCTACTAATGTATGTACAATAATATCACGTAATTTTTCGTACCACACTTCTTTATTAACTAAAATCCCAGTAAATTCAATATATCGAGAGGACCAATGCAGATACTATCACCTATATCCATTGTCCTCCACTAATCTCACACATTTACAATATTTACAATATTAAGTCACTGCGTCTGTATTACCATTTATAGTTGGTAGATATTCCCAAGCACCAAGTTACGGTCAGGTCAAAAATAGTAACATTATTTTAACATTGACATATTATTGCTTAGAACTTTTGATGCAATAAATATAACGAAATCCAGTTGAAATTATTATTACTAATCCTTCTTTGGAAACTCGTATAAGATTTTCCCTTATATGTAAGTAGATATTTGGTCTATTGAACCATCCTGGTAAAGAGAAGTAAATGATCCTTGGTATCATACCCAAGGAGCCTGGACTGTTTGTCTCGGTTTCCCACCGACTTCAGTATGAGGCGGATATGGAATTTCGCTACCCGCTGGTACTACCTCTGAAGGAATTTACGTAATGTAGGAAAGTAGCTACGTAGGAAGGTATCATATATACGGTCGGTAACTTCCGCATATAAATTCCAGTAACCAATCTGACGTATTGAATGTTGAGTGATGATTTATTTATCAAACCGCCATTGAAAGTGACCGACGTTGTAACATTTTAGAAACCTTAATTTGGGTTCTTGGGAGATACATTTCACTTTTCCAAGAATATGATTTCTAAATGAATTGTATTATGTTCCTCACAATATTCTGAAATATTGGCAATGTACTATAAACATTTCCCATATGATTTTCGAATGTTTTTCAAATTGTCAATCGCTCTGGAAACATTTGAAGGACATTTGATATGTTTGTGCACGTATGCATGTGTTGTGGGTGGATATCTTTCTCAAATGGTTTCAAGTGTAGGTATTATAGGTAGGTAGTAGAGCATCCAAAACGATAATTTACCAACCGGTAATTCCCGGTATTGACGGTAACCATTTCTCGGTAATTACCGGAAATTCCCGGTAATCCTTCAGATGTTATTCTTATGCTACTCTCGC
>JABASH010003204.1:0-17247 GCA_019776445.1 Tomocerus maximus | reverse complement strand
CAAAAACATTATTTTAGTTTCCTGGAACAGTTAACGTATACATACGAATATCTTCTTAAAGTCTCTGATTTTACAATGAAACAACAATAAAGTCCACATGTACATAGAAATTGTTTAAATAAAATACAGACTAAAGCATGAGATTTATCTAATTATACTCTATCACTATAATATCAAATAGCTACCTAGTAATTGTACGTAAAATAGCCAATTATTATGGCTTTGTATTACAACTAGGAATAGTGATTCGTTGGGTTAAATATGAAACACTGCAACAGTTCATGGTTTATATTTTAGGGATACGAAATGTCAACATTGTACATACTAATACATTGCATGTAGCATTCTATTTAGGAATATGTTATAAACGTTTATAATATTACAGTAACATATTTTATGCACATCTAGAGTCATTTAGAAAAACATCTGTTTGAACATTTCAACTTTCATCAAAGACAAAATTATTATGTAACACAAACTACACAAAATCCACACAAACTCCAGTATCCATCATTTACTAATAAACAGTGGCATGTATACTTAAGAATTCTAAATTCACGTCATCTCATCTTAACATAACGCAAACAACTCAACTTCAAATTAGATATGGCATGGAACAAAAATAAGCGAATAAAGAAGATTCCAAAGCTAACCTACTTACCTTGGTGTACCTTTGTCTGTGGACACCAAACTGCCATCCAACGATTTTCTACGAGATGCTGAGACAGCTACAATTTTGGGTTACTGTTCTGCATTCAAAATGAGAACACAGATGATTTTCCATAAGCGAAAGAGAAATCCAGACAGACCAAAACTTTCTATCATAGTAATCATTCGCAGTCTGTCTGTCTGCCTAAAAGTAACCTCCTAAACTTTAAAACAACATTAATTTGTTTTCATCACTCGTTTCATTAACTGAATTACATTCTGTACATCAGACTTACGTACACATTCCTTTAAAAAACTTTCTACCTTTATTTCAATCATTTCATAACTTGGTTATGCCTAAATGTTACCTACACACACACATAACATCGGACATAACAGTACATTGTGGAAATCAGATATAATCTCGTATACTTTTAAATTATGAGCGCATTGTTCCTCATTAAACTTGCCTTCCAGTTGAATGAATAATTTACTAAAATTTGAATAGTAATAATAACCACTCCGAAGTTTCACATCTGAAATTATCGACATAGTATTTAGCAAATATGCAGACAATTTTGACGCAACTGTGTTTTAGACAATCATCATAATAGTAAAAAAAATTCTGAAGTCAGTCAGAGATAATAAAGTCTACGTTGAATGTGTGTTTGTTTTACTATACCATGGACGGTGTAAACAAAAAGCGATATATTTTATAATGCTTACATAGTTCAGAATAAAAGCAATAAATACACATAAACAGACTCAATTTGTTTTGAAAACTAACACATCAAATACGAATGGAAAACAGAAAGATAAAATAATATATTTAGTCTCTTCCATAATAAATAATATGGTACAGTAGTAGTTTCGGAAAAAGCAGAAACACTCTCATTAAAGCCAATCTATCCATTTCTGGATAGGTACTTGAAATAATAATTGGAAAAGTCAAAAGAGACATTTTACACGAAAACATGGCTTGAAATTTTCTCATTTACTGATATACAAAGCATTTAAAATCCAAACATCATTATATCAATTTACAATGTTTTCCGTTAAGCTGATACTATTTTTATCCAACTGGGTTATATGATGTCACTAATATAAAATTGAACCACATAATACAATTTAAAAAAACAATGTAGGAACTTATTTGTTCAAAACCTCATCAAATGTAAACCAAAAGTTATATCGACCACAATGTCATGTCTAAAATGTCCAATGTATTTTGGATGCAGAATTAATAATAATGAAAAATGTTCTTTTCATCTTATCTTAACATGCGCAAATGAATTTTGAGCCTTCGTTGCGCGTTGTCATCTGCGTTACAAATGGATTATGACAATCAAATATTATGAATAATTCACTTCGCCAATAATGTCGCATTGTCTTTCAGCCTAACTTTCATCCATTTGTCATTTGAATGTGCAGATACTTCTATCGAATTGTAATATATTGGTATTGTTCGTTTCAAAGGTAAACTATATAGCGTATTACTCCAGCTTTACAATTAGCTATACGTAATTTTCATTGTTATTCGGCAACACCAGGAGTTTTTGACACTCCTCTGCTCATTGTAATTGGCAGTATCTGTCAGAAAGAGAAAAGGACAGCCACCTTCACAGATTCAGAAATGAATATTAAAGCAGTACAGTAAAATCCGCATAAGCACTTGACAAATTCCTATTTTCTATAACGGAAAATGACGGACGATGGAGGAAATAGATTTTCCTAACTTAATAGGTGTGGTAACCAAGATTTCGTTGTGTAAAAAGTAATTATACGTCTCTTTATCTTTCCTATGAATAAAAGAATCCCATTACTTTATCCTGCTTCATACTACAGTAAGCTGTTCCAGTGATTGCTATTACTAATTAACGTTGATAGCATGGACATAAACAGTCATGTAAGTGTCTTTGTTGGCCAAAAATATCGCTAGCCCTTATAACATGCTTTCTTATCTTGTAATGGAGTTAGAAATACGTAGGTATATTTGGCTCTTCATTTTCTTCGTCATCACAAGAGTATAGTAGGATGCAGTTGCCTGGATTTTAGAGTAATTGCAAATCGAAGTTATAGTGTCTTCATTTATTGGGCCGATGCCAGAAAAGTATTTCTTGGGAAATGTTAATTTCAACATTTTTGGCAGTAATGGCAAACATTCTATAGATACTACATCTTATATATCTATCCATCATGGTGTGTATGTGATAGGCAGAATAGAAACCAGGTTCATAATTCGGCCTAGCCAATTGCGATACTTTGAATGTCTAGCCATTTGAGATACCAGGCCGGACAGAAAGCCTGTTATAATTCGGTCTAGCCATTTGCTATACAATATTAAATATCAAAATATTTTACAAAAAATACTAATCATTTGGCTAATTTAACTTATTAGCAAAAAACTTAATCAATTAGTCATTTGAGATTTGTTTTCTTAAAAATACTATCAGCAGCATTATATTGCATGGATGACAAAGACAATTATAATGACCCAATAACCAATATTTATTATAAAAAATTCAGACAATAGAAATTGATGAAATAATTAGTATTTTTGTGAATTATGGCTTGACGAAATTATAACTAGTTTTGTGTTCAGCTTGGTATCTTAAATGACAAACCAAAACAAAGTATCACTGTTGGCTAAGCCGAATGATGAACCGGGTATCTGTTCGGGTTACCACATATACTAAGTTGTCTTTATTATATTAAAACAATAACAAAGGAGAAAAGAGATTGTCTAGAAGTACAGGAACGTTCCATTTCAATGAATTCCATGCACGAAAAAAAGTAGGTCGTTCACTTGGGACCAGCCAAGTTGTATTAGGACTCAAATTTTTAACGAAGAGAGAAGTGAATTTCCAAGGAGGGTAAATATATAATCAGTTAATTCAATAATAGATTTTAGCCTCCTTTTGCTGGAAGGAAATTGCTTATACCTCGGATTTTACTGCATCAGTCTAGTGAGAAGTGGTTATACTTTGTGACGAACACCGATATTAATGCATCTACATGCTACTACGACTTATTCCTCTCGACTACGTATTTTTGCTTAGTTAGAGTTATGTCTTACAATTTTTCAACTTTGAAATACATTTAAACTGGTCGGTTTGATTTATGTATAGTTTAAAAATGATTTCATTCATCAATATAAGATTCTAATTCTCTGCTATAGTTTTAAACTCCATCCAGGAGGTTTCCGTTTATTGTGAAGCTTGCATTGCATGTACATAAAAGAATACCGCATTATTATCGTGTTTTCTGAATTTTCTATTCTGTAAGAAACCGCACAAGTGTGATTTTCAGGTCATGCCTTATCATATTACACTACAGTACACCGTATATTCATCTGTAGCGCTCTAATTTTGTATAGAAAGTAAGACGATTTAGTAGGAGCAAATTGAATACCGACACTTCCTCATCTATTGAAGTTTACTTTGATATTTGTATTAGGCAAAGTGATCATTTGCTTACTATTATCAATTATAGGTACATTCCTACATAGTTTCCTAGTGTAATAATAATCTATTCCTTAGTCAGACGACCGTAGTTGTATCGTTCTGTGATGCAGGTTCATAGCAAAGGGAGTATAAACTTACATAGTTATATAATATATAGTATTAGTAGTCTCGCAGGTTATGTTAGGGCTCAGCCCATTGTGTTTCGAACAATTCTTTTGCCAGTGCCCTTGTGTCACTGATTAATGACGATGGCTAGGTTAGTTACTTAAAATCTTTTCACAAACTTTACTTCGACTACCTAACTTCTCTTGTAACTCAGCGTATAAATGATTCATGAATAATTACTTCTAACTACTTTAGGTGTCATGAAAGAAGACAATCGGTGGGCAATACCTTAACGCGAAGTCCTTTGTAATTATCCTATAGAGTGTCTCTTTGCATTGTATTCTTGTACGTTATATGCATAAAATTACATTGAAATTCTATTAGCAAACAACAAACAACGACTAGACTACATTTATAAATGTGAGCCTAGTACATATAAATACTATAAGAACTTACATTAACATCTACTATATTTATATCCTACTAACAGAAATATATTTCGTGCGATTTGAATTCGATTATAAGTGTACAACAAGATCCTATCGCTAATTGACCTTAAATTAATTAAATCAGCATCGGATTTCTTCATCAGAACGATCTATTGTTTTCTTGACGCCTACATTAACGTAAGGAGCAGGACGTCGGGACTTTTCTAATGAGACTGGATTTAAAGTGACACCGTTTTCAATTCCATTTCTTTTTCCTGCATTGGCAGTAGATGCTGATTGTGAGTTGGATTCATTTGAATGAATTGATTGCTTCTTGTTGGCGACAGGAGGAGATTCCTCATCGTCAAGTAGAGTCGACGTTGACTGTGAGTCGGGAATAGGACTGCTCGGATTCTTCTCTGTTGGCGATGATACAGTCGAGTCATTAACAGCAGCTGGGACATTACTAGCTGATGTCGCAGACGAAAATGAATACGGAGTAAGAGGAACAAGATAATCTGCAGTTGAAGAATTCGGCGATGTGGGCTCTGTATTACTAATTGTTCTGCAACCAACAAAACATAATATATTAACCAACTCCATTAAAACTTTGCAAGTAAATTGGTTTTGTTTTCTAAACTAGACTAAAGTCCCGTGTCAACTTACGTTGCGTTGCTGAATCTATGCTGTCCATGGACAATTCGAAGACACGAAGAATCATCTGGGTTCGGTGGTCTCATCAAAGTAACATCTCTTTCTGAAGATGGCGGACGTTGGAAAACTGGCAATGGAGCATTAACAACCTCCGGATCCTACCAAAGTGGAAAATAATAAGAATCAGATTTGTTCCCAACGGCATTCCTACCTTCACTACGTGCAAATCACCTACCAAGCTATACACATTCCCTTATATTTTATGCCCCTCAATCTATTCAACCCTTCATAAAAGTTTCTGATGAACATAAAAACGGACACATTTTTCAGAATATATTTTATAACTTGTCAGCTTCAATATATTATACATAGTATACATTAACACAGATATAGGTAATGAAAGATATCTGTTATAGCTCTTTCAAGTATAAGTTAATTCAGTAGTATTTGGATGACAATCGGCACGCAGACAGTATAGTTCAAATTGCTTTATTGAGAACATACAGATAGATAAGATCATCGTCAAATTGCAAAGCATATATACTTATCGTAGTCGGAAAGCAATTTATGTATCAGATCAGGTGTAACTAGTATAAAGGGACGTGATGTCAGGATAGAAAATGAAGTGCTTTCTGCTACAAAGTATGACCATAGGCGGGACAAAGTACCTTCAAATGGAATGCATTTAATCTAATTGGTATAGGTACAAGAGCCGTTATTGTGCGACTATAGAGCAGTAGTCGCCGACTACTTGCTATTATCCGTTGCATTCGTTACATAAATGGTTTTGGTAACTGTGTCGTTAATTGTTAGTCCCCAATGTTGCATTGCTGAGATCTAACTTTATTTTATTTAGACTTTCCAATCTACAAAAGTATCCCGAAAGGACATAAGGAACTGTCAGGAGGAATTAAACTGGACGTCGATTTGTAGTGCCCCATGGATAGAGTAGTCATATATACACGAACAAACAGCTCAGTAAGTCTGCTGCTGGAGTCTAAAGTGAACAACTTTAGGAATTAAGCTGTTTAACAGACAAACAGAATTGTGAGGACATAAAACGATTCTGAGTTCTCCGGGAATTATAGAGTCTAATATATTACTCCCAGTGAAACAGATAACGGTCTAATAGGACAGATATGAGAAGTTCAACTCATTTCATTATCATTTGGCAACGACAGTCTACATGGATATAGATACGGTATTAGAGTAGAGTAGGGAGACAAAGGACAACCAACCTGCAAGCAGTATCCAACTCTCTCGAGCAGAGTAGTAAAAGTTGGTCTGTCTTCTGGTATAGGATGCCAGCATTGAGTCATTATTCCATAGACGGGAGTAGGGCAATTTGTCGGAGGCTCGAGGCGGCCACCGTTTGTAACAAGTTGCATCACATCTTGGTTACCTCTTCCTGGGTACGGCATGTACCCTAACGATAGCACTTCCCACAGTAGCACTCCATATGACCTATGACATTCAAAAAAATACATTATTGCGTATAATAGCTACATGACCAACGGAAGCGATGTCAAAAAACAACAGAAGATCACCACTATCGAATTATGACTTAACACAGCAATAGAAAAACAACTTCCGAATGTATATGTTTAGTTATATACACTGTAGGCAGTAGTTTTTGCGATTTGAAATACAATTTACAAAAACTACATTTAATTACATGAATTATTTTATAACGGCCAATGTGATTTTTCTTGAAAACATGGCCCGTAATAGAAACTATACGGGTGCTTAGGTAATGCTTTGACACGTAAAGGTTGTATAAAAATGAAAAGCTCAAAATTTAGGATATTTGATGCATATACGATGCATTTGAGTTGAGTCAGGGAAAGTGTACCTACTCTCAGTCGCAGACAAAGTAGACAATTACTAATAAAAGAAATCCTTAGAATTCATTAAGTTGTACTTAAGTAAAAGGGAAGAATAAAAGACAGAAAAGAAATTAATTAGCAAAATATTTCCCAATATATTTACACGTCATGTCTGGGTGGAAGTAAAACGTGCTTCTATTCTTCCATTTTATTTTATTTTCTATAGATTCATATTCTTCCCGAATACGTAGAAGACCTTTATTTTCCAAGGTGCCGTCTTGATGTCAGTTGTTGTTCTCTAGTGTCGCATTTGCTATCCCCATATAGCCGTCTGCAAAATGCAGTCTAGTTCTTTATTATCGAGAGAAGTAATATATCTTTATGCCCCATCGATGATAATATTCGTAAAATATGTATATAGTACAAGTAGAACAGTTAGTTACATTACACGCTATAGTACGCTTAGAATATGTACAATCTCGCAAAAGGATTTGATGTAGATATCTAATCTCAGGCACAGTTCTAAAATAATATTATCTGTAGTATCACTAAAGTTTTCGCAGAGCTAGTTTTGTAGAGCGACTTCATTACATTTTATATTTACTTTCTGTAAAAATTGTCTATCTCTTGTCTTTTCAACTTCATACAAATGTTTTTGACAACAATTGAACTCGAGAAAATGGAAATCATAATTGACGTAAGTAAACCATTGTGAGGAAAGTGAACATTTGTTGGCAGCTCCAAAATAAAATCTTATACAGAAAACATTTTCTATGGTTGTTTTTATGTCACAGGTTCAGCAATTCGTATCAAGGACATCAAAACGACCCTTTTCAATTCCCAGATCTGTAATTTTGGATTCATATGCAAAGGAAGGATATTCATATCGCCAAATATAAATATTAGTTTTCCATTTTCACACAAGTATAAATAGAGTCGACATTTTGTATTTCTCTGAGACTATTTTGCTCATTCTTTTATGTACACCTAATCAATCTGTAGGGGAAACATATAGAATGCAAATGTAGATGCTATTATACTACTGTGATTAGATATCTACTTTAAATAATTTATTACAACTTCTACCAAACCAAGAAAATTAGGCTAATTATTTTTAACCATGACACAAATTTTGAAGGAAGGGTAATCCTTTTCAAGATTAATTGAGTAATAAAACAGTATATCACAGCAGCAGGGCAGGGATGGAAAAAGAGATAGTTGTTAATTCAGGCAATCCTGAAAGGTACCCCGATTGCCTAAAAACATTATCCTTTGGTCAAGATAATTTTCTAAGGTCAAATAAAAAGCATGTTTCATAAAAGTTTATAAAAAATTTGGATTTTTGCACACGGTTTTGCAAACATTTAAAGGAAATGTCACTGTCTTACCAAAGAGAACATGTGTACATTTCATATTTAGTTAAAAGGTGATATTGTGATATGTACACGCTATATGAAAAGGGATCAATAATAATATCTTGTTTATAAGGAGGAGGTATTTAGAGAGAAAAATGAAACGTATTTGAGGATCAAGGATATTCAACTATGATCTTATTTCGCAGAATGTAAGGACAGTATATTTGCAGAAGTAATAAATAATAACGCTTCAAGGTTTCGGATATAATTGGAAAATACTGTGCTGGAACTGTTGGCTTTGAATCTAGCAATCGCATTACTATGATGGTTTAGTTTGAATAATGCATAAGAAAGCTAATAGAGACAGAAGGGTAGAAAAGGTCGGATTTACCACACGTCAGTTTTCGAAGTGAAAATTCCATCTAGGAAAGCCTCTGGAGGCATCCACTTGACAGGAAGCATGGCCTTTCCCCCTTTCTTGTAATAGTCCGCCCTGTCATAATACAAAACACACCGTGAATGCATAATTATAGTCAGGTTCCGATAGGAATGGCAAACATATATTTGAAATTAATACAACCAATGTACAAATAGCTTGTGACATGACCATACAGTACGACAAAGCTGAGTAGTGAAAGCGTAAGCGCATTAGTGCACTGGGCCAAGAAGGACATGAATAATTACTAAATTACTATTACTTAATACCTTGTTATTATATACTATCTATTACTCTATACTTCTGTACCCGTATACTTATATAGGATCCCAAACCAAAGCTGTTTAGTTAAAGAACATTCTCCAGGGAAAGCTGCTGTCAGCATCCTACATTAATATTTCTTGTATTATTTCCCATTTATTTCCTCATTTAATTTACTAGAGTACCACTAGCTCGAAACAAAACACAACAAGAAACGAAACGGGGGTGGGGGCAGGGGCACAGTGGCTCAATGGTAATATCCTCGGATGTGAAATGAACCGCTTTGCAGAAAGAGCATATGCCGTATGGGTTAAAATCTTTGCTACCTGGATGCCCTACAAAAAAGGTCCCCTCACCAAGCAATGCATAAATTCGCATCTTGGGGATACATAATATGTACAGTATGGGTATACGGCCCTGAGTGAAGAGTAAAGTTCTCCCAAGTGATGGCATCCACACACGATGTCTATATGACTAGTGATTAGTTGGTATCTCCTCATTTGCCTATCTAACGGTCAGTATCTAAATTCGGTCGTCTGGAGACTGGTAGACGAGCAAGGACAGTGTGTTGGGGATGATTTCGTGAGTTAGTGTAAGGGTGTAAGGTGAGTTTACTCCCCTTATGTCTACTTAGTTTGCAGGAGCAGCCAGCTGACAAGTGGGGTGTACTAATACAAAGAAGTAAATATTATGCAATATTCGCCAGCAGACAATTGTCATATACATATATCGATATATAAAATATAACTCTGTTTAATTATATATGTTATATTATTATTATATCTCTGTGTAATGAACGACCGTTCCCGAAGAATACAAAAGCTATTTGTCATTTCAGCACGAAACGAAAAGTAAACATCATAAAAACATCTAAGAACAAGAACGCCTGCGTAATCCGCTTCTACATAAAACTAGTTGCGTAGGTGGTATCAGTAACTACATTGCTGAGTTATTTCTCAGTAACTTCCGGATAAGGAAGCCTCCGAATCTAACTCAACAAATTCAACGATATGGTTAGATGTGCGTCACAACATGACATCCAGAAAAGTCTATTGTATTTGTAAGTGCATGACATATTATACCATATAGATTATTCTATTCTACTATATTTAGAAATTAATGATAATTCTTTACACTTGAAGAAATAGAGACAGCAATATCATTTACTAAAAGCATTAGTCATACCTGTAGATATCGCGAGCCATCCCGAAGTCTGCAATTTTCACAACCCTGCCAGGTCCCTTGGTAGTCAGTAAACAATTTCTGGCTGCAATATCTCGATGAATGAAATGATTCTCTTCCAAATATTTACAACCTTTGGCCACATCCAGAGCACATAAAAGTAAGTCTTTCATAGTAAGAGGTGACGCTCTTTCCTGAAATCAATAACCAATCTCTTTATTCATCTTCATGGACCATTTCCTTTAAGTATTTTAACTCGATAATAAATTGCTTTGCAGAACAAAAACTACCAAACCATCACACACTTGTGCACCACAACGATTGTTGTGCACAGCACCATCCATGTGTAATAAACATGCTTGTACACTTTTATGATTAATTGTATGGCAACATTTTGTTTCTATTTTCATT
Source organism: Tomocerus maximus (assembly GCA_019776445.1). Taxonomy (NCBI): domain Eukaryota; kingdom Metazoa; phylum Arthropoda; class Collembola; order Entomobryomorpha; family Tomoceridae; genus Tomocerus; species Tomocerus maximus. The sequence goes on along the minus strand of JABASH010003204.1, from coordinate 6,477 downwards.
GCAATACAACCATTGACTGACATAACGCCCACTATGTGCACAGGGACGAAAGAGCTAACAAAAGTTAGTAACTGTTAAAATATAATTTTTAACACATCCCTTTGCCGAAATTGCTCGGATACGATCACACTTGTGGTTTCCCGAAACCTACAATGGTTCGGTAAAGTAACAAACCGAATCAAACCCGATTCGGTTCGGGCATAGACATAGAAAGATAAACGGTAAACTTATATACTTACTACATTACTACATCCATCGGTTCGGCTCATACGTGGAAATACCCCATGTTCTCAGGGGGGTCCTTCCCGAGTTTTCGGGCCCTAGGCCCTTCGGCCTGGACCCGTCCTACCCACCCTTCGTTGGCCCTTCGATTCCAGACCCTCTCCTTCCCCGACCTATCCAGCAGTATTTCCACGTATGGTTCGGCTTTCTCAATGTTTTTAGATGACAATAGTAATGTTCGGCGAACAAAAGTCGCAAGTGGAGGTAGTGCGTAGTCACGCTTACCAACATATACTAAATCCTATCTACTAATAAGAAAATTTCAAAAATCTGTTCATCAACCCTAACGGCATTCGTTTAGAAGATACCCTAGAGAGATGGCATGGATTAAATTTCAGCAGTGCTGAGTGCTAATGGTATTCATATATAGATTTCTCTGAAAGTTATACAATCGAAACTAATTAAATGTATATGTTTTTAAAACACGCTATAGAACTTCGAGTCTAGTGTACACTCTGTGCACACATGATTACTAATGTAACATATGGAAGCAACTGTGCCTACTAATAATAATTTTGTTGTATATATTGTAAATGACATGAATTATTAAATTACGGGTTTTGGACGGGATTCCCGTAGAAATGTTTTCAAATCGCCACCAGCCAGCAATTCCAGAATAATGAAACGCGGATGCTTATCAAAACAAACTCCGATGAAATGTACTATATTTGGATGATTGAACTTGCTCATTATCAAAGCTTCCATTAGAAAATCCATCTCAGCTTGGTTGGATGATAGTTCAGGAAGAGTCTGAAAAACATACAAACATCAACATTTAGCATGAACTTAACATTAACAGAAAGATAACAAACAATGTGAAGAAGTACTTCAAATGACAATAATACTTAATTCTCTAATCATAGTCATAAGGCATAACCATAATTGTTAAAATTGTTATGACTAGATTTAGTCCGCATAGGCCCTACTAGGTGACCTAATTCAATGATGGATCAATTTCAGAACTTAATAACCACATGAGGATTCGAATCAAGAAAATCATTAAATCCAGGCAAAATGGTCTCGTCTGGATTCAGAACCATCATTACATTTACATGCATAAGAACTTCGTTACCTATCTTGAAGGCTTGAAGGTATATCCATTTAATATTTATCAAAATATTTGATTACCAGTAATTTTATACTAAATAGGCTAGGTTATATATATAGGTAATCGTTGATTGTATGTATGGCCGCCCTGATTTGTAGAGATAAAATAAAGAGTAAACATGCAAAGTAGCTCAATGCCCCGTGCTTGTTATGAAATGCAAAACATCGCATAAGAAGATAATATTCATTATTAGCCTTTCCCTGTCCCTGACTGCAATGCAAAAGTTATGGGGAGGTAGAATTTCAGCTAACAGAGATAATATATACTTTCCTAACTTACCTACTTTATCTGCTGTTCACATGTGTGTGCAAAGGAATTCTACTTAAGCAAACGACTAATTCCTACAGAATAATATTACAAATTAAAAATTTTAATAAATTATAGAAGTAGAATTTGCTGCAACGAATTTTACGGGAGCAACAAACTTCCATTTTCTTATAATACTCAACGGACCTAGTAGATTGTACCCTACAATATCGGCTAAATATTTAGTTGTACCTACCTCTAGAGTCTAGAGTCAAAAGGGAAACTAATATATTTACTAAATTAAAGTGCCATGTTTGTCCAAGTTATGACATATGAATTTGGATGCACAGGAAATATTGTGGATGCGTCGTGTCGTGGCTGTTGGTACTTTTGTGATGCAAAATGTGGATTAAAGTATCTCTCCATAATATGAATAGAATGCATCGGTTTCTTGCGGACTAAAATACGGGAACACAACGACAGTGCATGTTGGCTTACACGATGTACGGAGATAAAATCAAGTAATGTCTTCACAGACTACTGCTTTCTCCACAGATAATAAATAGTCAAGGAAGAGTGGATGGGGTTTATGGGTTTACAGTTTACAGACAAGCTTAGCGAGCGAGCGTTATATGCATCTGTGTCCAGGAACGAAATCTCTGGCAATGGAGATTGAGAGGGAGAGACAGGAGAGAAACGCAAAATGGAATCTCGGATATTCATGTGCCAGTGAACCATAGTTAAAGTTCCTTTCCCCTCGCTATACATGACAACACATTGGGATTCTATTTAGATCCGAATCGGACTCGACGGGAAGTGTCAACGAGAATAAATGGCCAAAGACAAATGAGACGAGTTACATACCTTTACTGCCACTGGCATTTCAACCGCATCTCCAGCACGGTGTTTGTAGAATCCTTGGTACACTTCGCCAAAGGCTCCTTGTCCCAACGCTCTAAATCGTCAAATACATCAAAATTAGATTTTCCATGTAATGTGATGCGTACTCGTTTAATCTGTCATATATCTCATTTCAGAGAGTCAAAAGGCTTAGACAAATGCAATAAACTGCTGACATATCTCTCTTTGCAGACACAATAATAAATAGATGCAATATGAATTCCACTATTTACCCATTCCATTTCGCTTTCGTTCTATTTCTATCTAATAGTAATATCCTATATTTGTGTTAGTTAATTAGTTACAGCACATACAGCACAGCCTAACCTTGACAGAATTCAGTAGTATCTAAATCTAAGTACGTATTGGTACACATTTCTCTAATACTTTCTATATAAACAGCAACTAAAAAGATTTTGAGTTTATGGAATATACTTAATGCTGATAAAGCCAGATATAGTAGTGTACTAAAGGATTCCAAAAGCAATATTCAAGACGATGAGACCCTTGTTCACAGAAAAAAGAAGCATAACAAAGGAAATAATGAACACCTTAAGAAATAGAAGGAACCAAGAAGCCAGTTCTACTGAATAATGAAAACAACTGGTCACATAAAGTGTAAAATAGTGTTCATCACACTATCACAAACCAACCACAGACCAAAGTTTTAACTTTAAGAAGGAAAGGTAATTTCATTTTATAGTAGAATTTCATGCCTATTGGAATGGCAACAGAGTCACATTTAGAAGGCCATTAGGACTTCAATATCCTCTTCGAATAGCATCAAATACAGAGAAACCTAGCTCCATTCTAATGTAAGATTAAGCCAAAGTACAGAAAACACGTTATGTAATGTACACTAATGCTCTTTTGATACTGAAAGTAGAAATCCTTCTTCAGGAATGTTGTTTCCAACTTTCAACATTGTACACGTGCTGCATTATTCAAGTGAACTATATCTAGGATCCTATCTAGATACTTAACAAATGTAGGAAGGAGAATACCATAGTACCTCTACCAGTTAACACCAACCATAGTAAAACTACACCCTTACTAGTATCATGTCATGATTATACATTAGTGTACAGTGGTGGTGTAACTTTCGGTAATCAATTTCTGCAAACGCCCAGAAAATGTTGTCGCCGAAAATATTTTCCAAATCTCAGAAAATGTTCGGTGGTCCCAGAAAACTATGGCCATGGGTGGGGAGGGGTCTAGGTCATGTCCGGACACATCCGATGAAAAATTGGTGGATCATGTCTAAATATTCCAAGATAAGGGTCAGGTAGTCGTGGGATTTCTGGGTCCCCTTATCCAAAGGCCAACCTATTGAAGAGATTTTTTATCATATATCGGTGCGCATATATTGGGCATGCTAAATATTCTACGACAGTAATTAAAGAGAAAGTGACTTTAGCACTTTCTATTTTCTTAAGTCTATATAAAATTTCTATCGACCTTAACCATAATTTGAATAAACTCAAAGGAATGATAAGGTGAAAGTTTCTTGAAATTCACGACACATTATGTGTTACATTGAGATAAACACTTTCTGCATAATAACTACTACATTCATGCAATAATTATCATCACACCATATCATCGGTGGTATCCGGAGTCTGATTTTCACCAAGGTGGGAGGAAATTGAAGCGTCGACCAAAGTGCCATAAAAATAGGCATTTAAAAAAAGGTATTTATTATTTCAATTCTAGGTTCTTTATTTTTATGGTAAGTATATCAATCGGTGAAAAGTATTTAAGGGGTTGGCATAAGAAAAGAGAAAGTCTTGAACTAGACTTGATTTTCATCATGCTTAGTAATCTAATGTGGTATATAGAGCATATACTGCTAGGATATTACGGTTGATGTGCATGGTCTAATGGATAATGTGCCGTTATACTGTTATTTAATCTATACCTATATAACGTGAGTATATTGTATAGCGCACACATCTCAAGTTTTATTTGTCTTTATGCAGGTCCAACCTTAAGTCTTTATCTCTCACGTTTACATCACCTAAATAGTTGATACTTACGGAAATAGCAACATTCATTAACAACTTTAAATGAAAAAAGCAGTACTAGGACTACTAATGGTACGCAACGTAACGTAAGCACCAATATTTTTTCGTTACCCTATTTGAATAGACATGCATACTCAAGCAATTATGTACCTACCGATATACAGCTCTGCCGTCTTTTTAAAATAACCTATACCTAAGTCATTTGGTCACCAGTCGACAGTCACACACAGTAGCAAGTATCAATTCTAAACAAAGACTGTTTATACCAAAAGAGGCATAGTGAGACAACAGAGAGGCAAGAAAAATGCATTAAATAAAGTCACTGTAAAGAAAAGAAAAATATACAGAAGTATGTCTCATTAATTTTCATGGAACATTTCTACTGCTTTCATTTGAATTGTCATCACCCTATCACTACTTTTGTCACAGAGAGGAAATTGAAAAGGGAAAGAGACAAATGTCTGAAAGAAAAAATACGTTAAATAGTACTACAGGTCAATTTCAAAGTATATGTACTAGTGAGCTAGTGAGTAGTCTATATAGCACTAGAGCTATGATGCTATGCCATAATTGCCACATCCAAATAGTGCAAAAAACTGTACAGTCCATGTTATACCTATTTTTACAAAATAATCGGTAATGGCTGAATGGGTGCCACCATATCACAAAAGAAGTTTCTTTTATCATTCCTAAAACCCGCATGGCCATTGTACTTCACTCTGACACAGTGCGTGAAACTTTCATTACACCCCTAAACATACTTTTGCTTCCCTTTGCATAAACTTTCACCAAAGTAAAAGTTGTTGCAAATTATATGACATTTCTTGTACAATAGAACTCACCTAAAAATTAAAATCGTAGTTATCATCGGGTTCTCGTCTGTCTAGACGACCGCCTGAATCTCCATTCCCAGTACTGGGACTCTATAAACGTTCATGGCCTACTGGCTCAGTACTGAGGTTGCAGATTCAGAGGGTAGTCTAAACGAGAAGCTCACTTTATGAGCTAAAATAAAATTACACTTTCACTTAGGTTGGGAAAGCATCATCTCGTCGTTTCCTAGTGTTTAGGGGAGAGTTGTGTAGGCGTGAAAAACATTGACGAAGATGAACGTGTTGCCATTACCAAAATTTACCTTGTAATTTGGATAGTTTGCCAGTTTTAGAGTTTATTTTACAAGTTGGATGAACAAGAAAAGAGGTGAATGACAACTTACCGTTTGATAAGTGATAACAATACTACTGTATCCTTAGCGGGATATAATATGCTTACTTAACACAACAATTTATTAGGATGTACAAAAGATGATTAAAAAAGTTTTAGAATGAATTGTGAACGCAAGTAATGGATAATAATTAAATCAATTTATATACCGGCTATCAGTGATCTTGGTGTGATTTACTATCTCAAACTAGTTAAAGCAATGATTTTTACAGTGTATCTGTAAAAAAGCAAATTTAGTGACCAACTTGAAATTGAGTGGAGTATACAAGAGCATGGAATAGTGGTGCAATGTAAAATTCAAATTGTTCCATTGCACGTACAGTACTACTCTGTGAGGGAGAAGAGAGGCATATAGCCCAACAGAGCAAAAGTGATACGCAGTAAAAGAAGAGAGCCTGAATTGTTGTGAAAGCAGACAGAGACTTGGGATAATGGATAGGAAAGAAGCTCTTCAGCTGGAATAAACCAGGTTGAGTGAAAGCAATTTGGAAGATTGGTGCGACTATATATTTTTGATCGAAGTGGTCCTTCAGTTGGAGCCTATCGTCTAATAGTCTTTTCTAGGTAGGTCACTACATCGACACCTTAGATGCCCATTCACTTAAATCCACAGTTGCTCATTTCGTCAATTCACTTAAATCCAAATCTTCTCATTTTGTCAATTCACTTAAATCCAAATCTTCTCATTTTGTC
>JABASH010003203.1:0-17258 GCA_019776445.1 Tomocerus maximus | reverse complement strand
CCATCCTTTTTGGCCATTTTAGCCACTGGCCATTTCAACCATTTTAGCCGGCTGGCTGGTCAAAATGCTTTTTAGCCGGATAAAATCGAACACTGTGTATAATAGAACGCATGCATACATACATAGTTATATTATTCACTTTCTGTGTACCTACACGTATTTACAATTGATATCGGAGGCGCAGCACCACAAGTGTGCCCTTGCTTGCTAACCAGTCCGTCTGTCTATGTCTTGGTTACGTTATGTAGTATATAATAGTTTATTCTATTGCATCGATTTGGTTGGTCTTGGTCCCTTCTTCCCTCCGGACCATATAGCATAGCACTTGGGTAGAATGCAAAGCATTATTGTTCAGTGAAATCCTCAGATTCCCATTATGAGGCCAGAGAGAGCAAGAGCAAGACATTAGTCAGACTACCTACCTACGTACATACATTGATGTGCATACACTCACTAAGCCCCAGCCCGACCGACCGACCGACCAGGCAGGCCGCCAATCCCCCCTTCGCCATTCACTCTTCAGTCTGTGAGAGAGCCACAGTCTTGCAACAGATGCTGAACAGTGCAAGTGCAGCCAGTCCAATGAAATTATTTTACTCCAAACGACTCACTGCATAGCAGCAGCACAATAGTCACTTGACCAACAAAGTGTCAGACATCTCATACACTCGATTCACAGACGCAGTCTTCTACTCAGCTTTGTGTGTCTACGTGAACCACGGGAGTCCCACAAGGCAACCTTCAAAATATGTTCTCCCCGACGGATCAGTGATTTAGCCCAGTGCATCCATCCAAATGTGAATTTTCAAAGTGCTTTTTCGTTTTTGGATCTGAGAAAAGTAGCCATTGATTTCTTGGTTACTATGCCTGTCTATGTTAAAGGAACTGGCACCCGCAACAACCTCTCTTCGCTTTCAAATAGGTACTGCTACCTTGGTTTTGATTTCAAGGATTTCCATCTCACGTAGTAGTGAACTTGGTGCGAATTCTTCCGTTCATGATATCTCAATTATATTATTAATATCTCTATTATTATTTGCAAACCGTATTTAAATGTTGGGAACAACTTATTTGTTATTAGAGTCTTCATTCCGACGTTTTTATTATTTGTTTGGTGTGGAAAGAAAGGAAATAAATTATTGGGCTAGCCAAGGAAGTGCAAATAATGTATTATTTATAGTTGAGTCAAGTTGAGTGCATGTGGAGTTGTCACAAATTTAGTAAGCTTTGTTTAATTTACGCGCATAATTTAAAATAAAGAATTGATGTTTGACAAGAGAATGATTTGAAAGGGAAAATGCGTAATTTCTGACTGACCTTGTAGTAGAGTAGAAGAAAAGGAAAGTTGGCGATGAATGTAAATGTTTATTTAACTAAGTTCTTGGAAGTGGATAAAAATATGAATAATTCATTTGAATATTTTCAGGTATCGGAGGATGGTGTAGCGAGTTGTGTGTGGACTGGAGACAGAAGTAGACGATGATTGAATCACTCCTGTTGTTGTGGAGGACAGAAGCCGCCCTGTGGAATATCGGACCATAGATACACACTGATGTATGAAAATGAAAATCTTGGAATCTAGGAAATTAGTGACTCTCTGTAGTAGCTAGTGCTTCCTTCTGAGTGAGTTAGTGATGCAGAAGAGGCAAACATTTGTAGTAAGTTGAATTAGCCCTTGTGACACTCTTGAACGTTCAACGTCGTTCATCAATGGCTCAAAATGGTTTTACTCGCCGTTCGAGCACCGCGACGAGAACGTACCCCGGAACGGCTACCCGCCTGGTGAGCAATAATAATAATGCTGTGGCGGGAGGGTCACCGTCTCGAACTGCGGGAGGTGCAGGGAGTGTTCCAGCAGTTTTTGTTCGGCCTCTGTCACGTTCTCAACTGGCACCCGTTCACAGCGGGGGTGGGTCGACCTCCGACGGCCCTCCTCCCCCACCCCCAGTCAGACCCATCTCCCTTGACCAGCCGAGACCGAGTTCGGAACGGCACCGGAACTTGTACCTGGGTGCTCCCATCTCCCACCACTCCCCCGCCACCACGGGCATCAGCACAAATATTAATAGTAGTAGTAGTAGTAGTAATAGTAAGAGCCGTGTGGACTCGAGTGTAACTGCGGCGGAGCAAGTGAGACTTCCGTCCAACTCCCGCTCGAAGAAAGGCCATAGTGATACAAACACAGGGAGTAGTGGTAGTAGTAGTAAGGCCGGAGCTGTAGTCACGACCCAGCCCTCGAAGGGGAGTCTGTTCCAAGAACCCGCCCAGTCTGATTCAAGTGGGAAAATGAAATTGGCCGAGTCGTCAATTATTTGTCCGTATTGTCGCAAGTGCCGTTGTGAGGCTTGTGCCACTCCGCGGAGTCTGCCCTCCCGATGGATTTGCTCCAAGAGTATTCACTGTGGACCTGAGCCCCTCATAGACTACATAACTTGTTTGTGCTGTGTCAAAGCGGTTTTCTACCACTGCGGGAAGAACCATGAGCCGGACGGTGGCGTCATGTGTGCAGACAAACCTTGTTCTTGTGCTCCACACCGAAAGTTCTGGCGATGGGGCTGCATGACAGCCATGTCTCTTGTGTTACCTTGTCTCTGTCTCTACTGGCCATGCAAAGGATGTCTGCGGGTCGTCGAGAAAGGATATCAGAAATACCACAGCAATGGATGTACCTGCCGCTCGACATCGTCCTCGTCTATGTGCGGGAACAGTGCGTCCCGACAACCGCCACCGACAGACACGTCTGAGGACGAAGACAGGGGGATCAGTCATTTTAATCACCCGTCTGTCGTTGCCGCCCGGACGGGGAGCAGCAAGCTTTTGCCATTGGACTGAAGGAGATAGCTACCTACATAAATAATTCATACAACCAACAACAACAACACTCGCCGATTCTCACAGCGACAAGACATTTGATATTGAATGCAAGACAACTATAATATTACTACTTTATATATACTAATATTTATATAGTGAGTGGGTGGGTGGGGAAGTGAGTTAGAGAGAAGATATCCAAGATTTGAGTCAGAACAGACAGAGAGACTTGTTCCTCCTCCGCTTAGTATGACTCCAAGATAAGTGTGGCTGTGTGGCGTGACGCACCCGCCGAAATCCCTCTGCTCATCCCAATGCAACCTAAAACACCCGGACAGCAGCAGCCGTAGCAAAGCAACTAACAAATATCCTAACCAACAGCAGCCTTTCATGTAACACAGCAATTATTATTATTATTTTAATAATCCTGGTTGGTCCTTTGATGTGACGACGAAGATGCAAAAATAAAAAAGGAAGCTAACTAGCTACTTAGCTACTACTACTACAACCATATATAAATATACGCTGGCAACTGAGAATGAATTCAAAAACTCATTATGATTTACTAATTAGGAATATTATTATTCAATGTGGGAGCAGATGGACTCTGCTCTGAAACGAATACGAGTACCAGTATAATCAATAAGCAAGACTGATTATTGATCATGATTTAAATTTTTTGTTTGCTGATGAGAAAAATACTAACTGGTGAACGGCAGTTATAATTGAGACAAGAGATATGATACTGATTGAATTCCAAAGAAGTACAGTTACTCGCCAAGAAAATTAATTATTACCTTCTGAGTGTTTTATATTATATATAAATATATAAATTAATAATAAGACAAAATATCTATCGCAGTTTAACTGAGGCACCTCTGTGCCCATCCATTCTTCCAAATGCTCAAATCAAAATGTTTTAGCTCTATCTATCATAGATTATTATTATATTATTATGGTATGCGTATTACATGGATCAGGCTAGGTCACATGAGATCGCTAATCATTGTGTGGCTACAGTAGCATGCAACAGGCTGCAGGTCTTTGGCCAGTCCCAGGACTCGAACAAATCCGTTTTCTTTCATCAATCAATATTTATTTCATTCTCAACTCGAGTCCGTCATTTATTTTTCTGAGGTAGCATTTGTTGTAGCAAAACAAAGCCCTCTCCTGAGTCCTGTCCTGATCTGATAGACTTTTATTTAATTGTAATAATTAATATTTACTCAATTCAACATACATTCATAATATGTAACGTAAGACTACTTTTTGACTATGTTATACAATATATATTATATATATACTACATATAAGTATATAAGATTATTACCACATTATAGATATTAACGATCCTGCAAATCTATGCTGTTGCTTGTTTCTGTAGCTACTCCATGTCGCCTGTGAGAAAGGACCATCAAACTAAGTCACTAGTCACACATACATTTTTCATGCATAATAATTTACCTTGGATGATGTTAAAGCTTAGGCACTGCATTATTTGTGAGAGAATCCTTTGATAAATGGGAAACGAAGAAATAAAGGTGTACAGAACTGAATGCGCAACAAAATTTTGTGTTTGTGGTTATATAGTCCTTAATAACTAAACTTAAGTCCTGCAGGTCAGCTGGCCATGTCCTGGCCGTGCTTCAGGAGACGAACAGGTTTATGGAAGCCAGTTCCTTCTACTGACAATGGAAGCTTTACACTTACAATTAATAGTTTTACTTACAAATGCATCATAGTATAAATACATTACTTACTTACTGCATATTTTATTATATCTACATACAGACAGACGATGAAGAGTAGTAGTTCATAATAATATTTAATACAACTTCGCATTACACTTTACTTCAGTAGATTTACTTTAATTATACTATTATTGTTCACTCAACAACTGTCACACTCAAATTATCAATAATGTGTTGTCTACCATACATACACCAAGTTCATCATCCCAATCTACAAAATGTTCATATAATATTGACAAACATTAACGCATTTATAGTAGAGATTTAATGTTTATGATTGTGTCCAAGGTATGAGAAATGATACATGGAATCAGAGAGGTCTAGAAATTTACTTAATTACTACTTTAGGTCTCCGACCTTTTAACTAGAATTAAACTCCAGTCATATTGCTATTGTACTAAAATTACAGGGGAGTGCAATAAGTGTGTCAGACACTATTAAAAGTTATGTAATTTATGTCCTCTAAACCTTAAACTACAGATGTGACTTTGACAAAACATTTTAAGTTAATTAATATATGTTGTTAAGTGATTGCAGTCAGAAATACTATACTGAAAGTAAATACCTATAGGTAAATGGCTACAGCCTACATTTTCATTTTAGTTCTTAAAATTCTATTCTTGTCTTAGGGTAAATTTTGTACCTATAATACAGCCAGCAGATTGTACTCTCAAAGCTATAATTCCTATCAGCATCATAATGCATTTGCATACTATATCAAAAAGTATTTATACTACATGTATTTTGTTTGTATGTTTTGAACAAGGATTAAATACATACTTAATCTACAATGCCCAAATCCAGTTTATTAATGCAAATTCCTTCTTTGATATTCCTCTCTCGCACTCTCATATAGAAAATACCAAAATTCAGCACATCATCGATAGCTCTATGTTTATTTACGTACCTACTCTGACGCATGTCATACATATATTCACATGTAAATAGTATGTGCCTACAGGAGTCGTATTTCCTTTATTATTTTATTGATCAATTCCATTGTGAACCAGAGGAATTAACACACTAAACTACATTGAACCTTTTTATTTCAACCTTCCCATAAAGTTTAACTCAGAAAAGCAGAGCAGCTATAATAGCACAGATAATATTTCCATATACAAAAGCTACTCAACTAGAGTGCATACATTCATCCATTCATAATATACTTAGTAATATAATACTATTAGCATAGTACCTACTCTATAGATATATTATTTACATTGAAATGACACTACATCGCTCCATAGTAAATAAATCTGAACAAACTTTGCATTATTTCCTTCCCTCGCAATTTTGCATAAATGGACTCATGGCTAAAAGATAATTTAGAATTCCTTTCACTGTCCAAAATAATATTTGACTAAATCTGATTCAACAGTTGTAATGACAGACTTCCTGTGGAATGGTTGATATGCATAAGACACATAGTTTAACTTTGAGACGAGTCGAAATTGTAGGGCATGGAAAGAATGTAGCTGAATGTTGACAATATTAGAAAATGGTAAAAGTAAAAATGTGACATTAGAGGATGAAGGGAAAAAGTGTATAGAATTGGTTTGAATAGAGAAGTGTCTCCTGACTAAAGGATCATTTAAGCAGAAGCGATTCTTCGTTCTTGTTACATTATTGCGGTGTGTTGCGTTGCATTGTTGTATCGTAAAAGTATACATGTGAACATAATAAGACGAGGGGAATGGGGATGATGGCGAAGGAAGAAACGAAAAGGGCTACACAGAACAAAACTTTTACAGTACAAACTACAGACAGAGAGACGGACCAAGATCTTAGCAAGATATTCTACATGGAACCACGTTTAAGACGAACGCTGCTGCTGGCAGCAAAGATTAGATGGATATCCCCTCATATACTGCTCACTTAGTATAAGATACTATACATTGTATACATATTATAATATATCTGTTATATATATATCAGACAGAGAACAGATTGGAATTGGACTATATTCTTTAACCTTAGTGCAGATGTACATATTGTGAAAGGAGACAGATGGAGATATGTAGGGACCTGCATCACATACATACATATACTTAGTATTTAGTGATACATAACATGATATAATATAAGGCAAGGCCTTACTTATTGTTAGTGTAGGGACGAAAGAAGATTTTGAGAATGAGCTGACTGACAATGAGAAGGGAAGAAGAAGGAAAACAAGGAACCCAAGAAGTCCCACCCAACAGAACAATCAGTGTTCATAGTAGTTCGTAGCAAGAATTTATACAGAATAGATTTAATATACCTTGTATATAATCACGACATTTGTGTATATGTAATATAGATATAGAGAACGGCAGCTAATGCGGAATAGGAAGCACGGAAACTCGGCCTGGCCTGCCCCGTTGAGTTGTTGTGTTGTTGTCTAGCGTTGGCCAGCCATATGGTAATGATAATCATTCATGGAATGGATAAGCTTCTATAGGAAAGGGACGTTTTAAGTCGCTTTCTATGTCCGAGAGTTAATGTATAGATATAGGTCTGAAAGGAAGTTAAGGGTCGGGTGCTCTCCTGCCTGGCACTCCTCGTCTCCTCTGTCAGAAAACCAAGGGCCTAGTCAGAGAATCTGGTTTTTCCTTTTCCTTTCATCCAAAGTGAACCTCACATTGCACGGCTGCTCCTACATCACTAAAAATCTCAAAACGCACCCCTCAAACATAACGTTACATATATTATTCCAACATTTATATCTGAATCTTGACATACTTGACTGCTCTTTTCTTCCTCTTTTTGCTCTCCACAGTTTTTTCTCTTTACTCTGATCTAGGATCCATCGCTCGTTGTCGTCCGTCCGTACATTTCTTCTGTACGAGATTAGCAATATATTATAACTTAGTCATAGATAGCAAAGCTGTCCTTATGTGGACACACATTATTCTACTACTTGTTGATATACATACAACTTACAAGTGCATTGGTATAAAGGCTCCTTATAAAGATTATTCTTCTGAACAGAGTACAATAGAATAAGCTCTCATAACTCGGTCGGAGGAGTAGTCTCACCGAAAAGTTAGATGTATTTGTACACGTATGTACACGTAGGAATAAAGAAGTGTCTATAACATATATCTGATCTGAGGAACGACGTTGTGTCGTAGTTTCCTATTATAAAAGTCTGAAAAGACTGGATGTCGTCTCATAAGAAAGTACTGTAATGTGTGTATAGTGGAGCAAGTAGGCATGAGTAGTGGCAGTAGGTCTGTCTATACTAATCTATATAATACTTGTGTATCCATATCAAAGTTGTGTATCTATATAAAACGGATATATAAGTATATAATTATTACGTAGTATATGATATGATGTAGTAGGAGTTGGTTGGGCAAAGTAAGCAAAGGTTCTTGAACATCCCTCTGACAAAATTTGTCCGTCGGCTTTTCTCCGTCTCCATTTTCCCATGGTTTGGTTGCCTTTGACTTTTGACTGTTGTTGAGCTGAGTGAGAGTTGAGCCAGCGGATGACTGATTCACTGATTGGGAAACATATGCGCTCACTTCCGGTCTTGAACATTCTACAAGACCTGACTGAACATTTGAACGTCAAACTCATCTATTCGCTTCCACATCCTTTATTATCTCTGCATCACTCGAAACATTTCTCTATATAAAATAATATCTCTGACTGATGAGTGCATCATATCATATTGGTTAGGCTTCTCCATATATATAATAGCGAGATGTTATATAAATGTGCGAGTCGTGAGCTCCATCCACATCATCCTCTCAGTCTCATCTCTCCATCCAAACACAATTCACGTGTCTTACTTAACTTCACATTAGGTTTACGTACAAGTTATAATATTCCAACTCCGCTCCCACATCACATTCACATCCATTCTACTTAAATACATAAGTGCGTTCGTTCGTATCGTAGCGTAGATAGTTGAGTTTTAGTAGAGAACACAGTTCTAGATGCAGTCAAGTAAACTAACCAAACCCAACCAACCAAAATGCTCCTGCGATGATGATGATGGCTGGCTGGCTGGCTTGCTGATGTTCAACTCATTGCATGGTTGAACCGTGTTTCTAGATAGAAACTCAAGATCCTTTTGCAGAATGACTCGATTCTACAGATACTTGCAGCGACTAGGCATTTTACTGACTTTAGTGTATATCTCCACAACAGACAGACGAGTTACTTACATAACTACACATACATATGCCTACTTTAGTATTATTACACTCCCATCAACTATGTACATACAGTAGCATAATATTATAGCCTACATTCCCTAATTCCCAACAAATATCAATTAGATCAGAATATAATATAGAAATTAATTTTCCTACCGAGTGTCCTCATTTATAATTGGTAGTGTGATAGTAGGAGGGTAAGTATACAAGATTTTGTGTAAAAGGAGTCGTATAAGTAAGGGCAATGGTGTTCTATCAGTGGAGCAGAGCAAGGAACTGCTAAATAAAACTGTAATAATGTATGTAGAGTAAAAACAAGGAAGGGAAAGATATTTCAGCTTACGAATCATCTCTTTCAACTCATCTCAAATTTACTACTTGACTCTACTCAGAGGATGCTGAGAAGATTCTGAGAAGTTGGAGTCGGAGGTGTGCGTGGCATATGATAGTTCTTATATAGACTATAGTAATGTTATACTGGATATATACACAACTATATTATATACAGAGACAGTATAACTGTGCAGAATAAGCAGTTGATCTTATGTCATGTCTGTTATCATCTTCTGCTCTCTACATAAATAGGTACATATGCATAAACAGAATAAAATGTTAGGCGACGTTGTTGATACGATGTGGACTAGGAATATGACTCTTGTGTGCAAGATATTTATGTGGAGACCAAACGAGAACAGACATCCTCTCTCATTCCACTCACGCAGTTTCAGTTATCTCCATACATATCGAAATAATATAAAGTTTAGCTAACTAACTACGGACAGACAAAGACACATCTCGCATTTCATAACAAAGCAAGGACACAATTGGTATGGAATGATTACCTAATAGAAAATTAAACAATCAGTTCAGAGTTCAGAGCAGATTAATAAGAACAATACCACACAATGTACCAGAGTAGGGCATACATAAAACCATTTCACAAGCAATCAGCACGTACTGGGCTGGAGACACAGCGGAATTCAGGACCCATAGGCCCATAGGTCAATTTTAAAAAATGTCCTATAAATTGTCCTCGAAAAAGTCATGACACATCCTAAACGTTCTTTTGCTAGGCCATTTAATTTCGTGGGGGAATTATGTTATCTGATCTGCATATCTGCTAAAGCACACAAAGACACACGAAAGAACAGTTTAAAAATAAATACCCCATTTATCTCAGCTTCCAGAGAACCGTATCAAATTGTTCGGATTTTGATATCTCAGCATTCTAAGATTTTTATAAGCTGCTGAAACTCCTTGCCCATTCTAAGAATGCTGATAGCACTATCAGCTAGTACGTTCTGAAAAATTATTTTTCTTGGCGGACATGACTCATATTCTATACTAGCACATAATACATCGCAATCATTTCTGTATCAGGACAAAAAAGCAGATCTCCTGATACTTTATTATGTCATACATCGTTTCGGATGTAATACATTTCTGTCTACAAATAAATAGAATACCTACTACCCAATATTATTAGAGATATGCCTGTTATACTGCTACACTGTACTAAGCAGTAGTTACTAGCTTATTTTTACTACACTCAATTCATATAAGTATAAAGATTTCTTGAGAGCATTTGAGTAAGAACGTAATAATAGTTATATATCAGAGGGAGTTAAGAGATGAGCTTAAACAGAGCAAATACATGCTCTCTGCCTGCACTGCATTTCACTTAGCATAGAATGTAATAAAATATAATAGCATGTAGGTAAGGCAGATAGCTATTTAGCTAGGTATGTACATGACATGGACTCAGATTGTGAATTCCATATCATTAACATTAATAGGAGTACATAAGTATATTAGGTATGTGTTCATACATCATCGTTTGCATTGCATCCACGTTTAGGTACTGCACATGTAGACCAAAACTCATTTTATTTCATACATTTCTTGCCCATTACATTAACTATTTGCTGTTTGAGATTTGGAAAGGTTCTGTGAAAGGAACCACGCTTCGCTGAAAACATGATGCTATTCTATTCTGTACTGCTGCGGTGATCATACAAGATACCAACCAATGTTACTTGCTTCTGCCACACTGTACTGTACAACAGGGCATAGAGATCATCTAGGGAAGTGTAATAATATTGTACTAGTATCTCATCTTCTCCACATTTAGTGTACTTTTCCTACCTATCTCTACGTGATTTCATCAACTACTACTACCAATTCGCATAAAAGACCTTAATATCATTGTGTAGGTGGTTCATTTATACAGAATCTCATAATATATGTAATATCTACTACATAGGTTGCACTACACTTACTTACTCCGTACATTACACCATTTACACCATACATACTTGCTATGCCCATGACAATAATAGGTCTCTTTATACTTGAGATACATTCATAACAATATGGCACTTAAATACATCTTGACTCATTTAGCATTCATTCTCCAACTCTTCCTTAGCTCAACAATTCAAGATTTCAAACAACAGTTCCTTCTATTTTAGCTCTTTTGTCTTTCCACAAACTACAATCAGAAATGGCTTTCTTTCCTTTTCTAATCAGGAAAGAGCTGAGGTGACAAAAATGGAAATGTTAATTATGAATACTTTTTGGTCCTTTACTATGATTCATTCCCTGCATTATAAAAGGTAAAAAAATGTCATTAAAGTAAATAAACATATTCTTATAGACTATAGAGAACTCATATTCTTTACGACGGCTATTAATTTCTTAAAAAGGCAATGGCAAGATTTATTCAGCATCTGTTGCGTTTGCAGAGTCGTCGTGGATGCCAAAAGTGAAAACCTGGAAAAGATGAAACTGGAGTAGATGCGTAACATGCGTAAAAATATTGGATAAACTTTTCATAGGACAAGGATTAGTGTCCGGATTAAGAACATATGTAATATTTTTGTAGTACAGATACATCTGGTCACCTTTATTTGCTAAGTAGCAAATGACACAATGTTTGATGATTGGATAAAAAATTCAGGCTGGCAGTAGCTAGCGAGTTCTTTGATTAATAAGCTAGCTCTACTGTTTAATTCTTCTTATGAAGGAGATTGAACACATAGTATACTTATCCCATCCAATAAACATGAATTGGAGTATGTATAATGCCGATAGATCATCATACATTCTTCATAGAGTGTTAGTACATGTAACTTAATACATTATGACTGAGCACAACAACATATAACACTCATCGCTCCACAAATCCCAACTGCATATATAATAGAGCATTTGAGTAAGTATAAAGCCATTCGAAGGGAACATAATGCGTTAGAATTATTTGTGGACGCATAATGCACTACTTTAAATCTAAACCTAAATATCATCCTAACTATTGATATAAGCTCACTTTCTCGTATAGAAATATTCCAGGAACATAGGATGAGGACTTTGAAGACTACTTATACATCCGAGGTTCTATCTATACAAGAATTACTGCATTTATGTCCTCTGACTAAGACGAGAAGTCGTTTCTTTCATTTTAAATATGTAAGAACTTGTTCGGTAGACATTCTATTACAGGCGATATTATAAATTATTATTAGGCTATTCTGAGTACATGACACATGTGTAACATTAGGGAAGTATGCTACATAATTTTATTGTCAGTACAAAGCTGCCATTGATAGGAGTACTGAGCAGTTCACTATAACGGCCGACTAACGAATACTGATTGTGATTACATTCAATATAAAGATAGTACTCGAACTGGCTTAACCAACGAATGTGCAACGTATTTGTTATCATCATGGAGAAACGTGAATCTAGCTAAACAAAAGACTGAAAAAAAAATCATCTCCATCATCAAGACTCTGCCATGCAATCCGTTTGGTTTCATATTTCTGCAACAACTTGGATACTGGGAATTTTTTCACATAACTCAATTTCAGCTGCGCTTAGATTGCAAATTAATAAAATAAGTCCTTCTAAGTAGTCCGTTAACAAACACAATATTAAAACTGCTTAATCTTAACTTTGGTGTTAAGAAATTGAAGATGCAAGCAATGATTTAAACAGAAATGTAAAGAATGTACATGTAATATGAAAGATGTACACATTTCTATACGTAATTACGAAATGTGATAAGAAAGGCAGATGCTAGTTTCATATTCCCGAGATGATAATAACTTTTAATTCGTGCTATTTTCAATTATCAAAATTAACTGGAACTATATTGCATATGAAATGACATTCATGAATACTTAAATTAAATGGCCTGCTAAAGGCATTTACGGAGAGTAGACCATAAATTAGTTTCAAATCCATTTTTATAGTGCTGTTCATTTTACTTCATGATTATAGACACAAACTGGGCCAGAGTTATCTCACAAACTCTTTACTTGTTGTTTTAAAACAATTAATAAAACTTTTTCAGATCCATTTTCATTAAAAGCGCTGATATGCAATTCGCAACTACATTCTTATGACAGTAATTATCGTCATACTTATAAATAGATCTGAATTAAAGATTATATTGCATCTATACCTTGGCATAGCGTTCCGGCTGAATTTAAGATGATCTGCTTAATTTTGGCTAAATAAAGTTTGGGTTAGTATCGGTGATTTCTTTATAATGCATATTACTATAAAATATCTCCACTTTCATGAGGGTAAAACTATCAAAGTAGAGCGTCATGCAGCTGTACATCATCCATGTTAACTGTGTTAAGATGTCTTAAGTTTAATAATTGAGAATCTATTTATGATTGAACATAAGAAACATCCTTCATATTTATGATTTTGAAACATTTACCTATGTCATTAGTCGTACCTACCCAAACTAAATACACATATTGGTAGTAAAACTATTTTTAAAACAAAAACATGGTAAATATGAACACTGAAGTGTTTATTATTCTAGTTTGAAAGGCTCCTTCCCGTTGAACGTGTAGTTTAGTAAAGTTAAGTCAACAAGAGAAACGACGGAAATTATGTATAGCAAACCAATGGGCAGAGGAAAATGTGTAACGCCTATCTACAAAATTACAGCATCCGGTATTTCACACAAGCACATGACAAACAACATGGAAATGAGGTGAGCACGAAGAATGTAGTGTGCAAATACCCGTACCTACCCGTTTACGTAATTGGTCTTCAGTAGCGTGTCCAGACATCAGTTATTCGTAGGGATTAAGGAAACTCATCGATACCTGTTGGGAGGAAAAGACGTATTGATGCAAGATATTGCAAGGATCAAATAAGAAAATAGATGAATTCTTCAATCTTGGAAAAATTATCTACGCCCCTGTTAGAATAGGAAGCTGGGATTTCCCAAAAACTTTATTTACGGCGAGTCTTTGTAGATGTTGTGGTAATAAGTAGCAAAAGTCAAAAGGAAAATGAATGACTTAAGCTATTTTTATCCTATGTTTGGGTGCTTACACAAGAAACTGCGATTTACAGGTAGACGGAAGAAGGAATCTGTCAAAATTAACCAGAAAGCCTTAGCTCACGAATGCACCATTTACCTATATACCCACCTAAATAAAATCAGTAATGATAAATGAATGGTGATTTCCTGGGGCAATTTCCTTTTTTACTAAATAATAAAGTGTCTCCTCATTTCCCCATAACTATGCATAGCTATGCATTGCAATGGAAAATTGAGTCTAATAATAATCACCGTGAGTTTACCTATGCAAAGCAAAAATGGCAATGCGAATGGCCGTCGTGGGAAACATGCCGGACGATACCTTTACTTTATACGAACTATAATTTACCTTTTGAATACCTTTGCTTCAGTCATTTATTTCTCTCTTTTAGCTATCCTAAAGGATGTTAGAGTTGGGATTGGGAACAAGTCCAGATTTAATATTCATGGCAAATATCATGAATGGAGGGACATTGAGCACGAGTGAAAGCCTCTACATTCCCATCTCTATTAGATAACTAAAATGAATTGAATGTGAACTTGTGGATTGTGCGTTACATTTTACATTCGATGATACGTCGCTGATGGTTCGTTTGCAGTTAGGAAAAGTTTTCCTCGCATTTCTGTTTCTCTGTATCAGACAAAAGATAAGCTCTTATAGGTATAAGGCATCTTTAATGAAAAAAAGCATCAATATTTGCTCCCTAGTGTTTTATCATATATTTTCTGCATTTGCAAACATTTATTACATTCTCAAACGAAAGTACATAGATTTTTATACAAATCCTTACATCACTACATTTCATTTTATATCTGTTTGTATTACAAATGCTGATTAAAAGATTTATTTTTTGTTCGCCAATGTTACGCATAATAATATATATATTAAGAAGTGTTCACACACATTATCGAATTTAAAAATTGGTTTTTCAGTCTATGATTGTGTGATAATCGCAAACTGTATTAAAATATATTAGCCAATACCTACCTACGTTAAAGCTAGGATTGTGTGTAGCAGTACAAGCATAATAGTAGCATAGTGTGATAATAATGTATATATTGCAATAAAGTGGTTGATGGGGAAGGAGTGCACTAGTATAGTAGATAGTTAATAATAATATTATACATAATGAGTACATACTAGATAAGAGATAGTTGTTTGCAGCGAGCATTGAGCTTTGCAAAGCTCTGTTAAACTTTCGTTATTAAACCTGAAGTTACTCCTTCAGGAAAGTCAGAGTCTCAAGTCAGTCTCAGTCACTCAGTCTCGTTTCTCTCCTCTGACTCCTTTCATTCATAGACAATGAATGAAGAAGGGTTTTCTGTTTCCATCCGACCCAACTCATCTCATGATCAAACCAAGGGAAGAAGCTCCAACTCAACGCAAAAAACGCCATCCCAGCCAGCCATGGATGAGATCCATGGAGAGAATCTCGCTTACTTATCTACCATCCTTGCTTAGTTCATCTTATATAATAATATTATATCTATAAACAGGCTCCACCTTTCAACCTCCTACAACTAATACTAAATTAAAAAATCATTTTCAAATAATACACAAATTTTGCAATCGTTTTGATATACTTATTTTTGTCATGCCTAGTACAAAAAGGAGGAACCCAGGTTGGTTTTCAAATAATTATCTTATTACAGGTATGTATGCAGAAATCACATACTTTTATACACAGATAACTCAAGAAAAGCAAGTTTTCCATGAAGCAGAGAGAGGAGTCATCCAATTATTGTGTAGCATACTTATTAGGTAGTTCTCAGATTAAATATTTTCCCTCGTACAATGCTAATTAGAGGATAACAATTGAGTGATAACTCATAAAGCGTTTACTGTTCAAAAAATGTATTAGTAAAACATGTAATGGTGTTACTTTGACAATTGGTTTTATTATTTAACTGTTGAGTCTGGAAATTAAAAATGCAGATTAAATATTTTGCGGAACAGAAATGGAAAAGGGGGGTCCCGGAAAACGTGGAAGTATAGGGGGGTTTGAAAAATAAAATAAAATAATTGTGCGTTCCCTTGTGTTATGTATGTATGTTAGGATTTCTTAGACCACAATAACTCTCCTTTCAAGCAAAGCCAAGGGGTTGGTTTTGGTTGGTGATGTGTGAGTGAGTGAGTATTCGGTCATTGGGGCTGATGGTTGAGAAATCTCGGATCTCTATAGGGGGCTTCCAGCCTCAAGGAAAATGAAATGACAGCTGCAAAGTTAAACCCGTCCTGTTGGCTTTTTCTACCGCCTTCTTCGCCAGAATTCGAGAAACGAAGTTGGAAGTCAGAGTCAGACTCACATCAGACTCACTCACTCTCCGCACTCATCCTCCTCAGTTATTAGGCTCAGATATTATAGTAGGTTATTGTAGGTAGGTAGGTACATTTACACACTAGATAAACTAGAGATTATTATGCTTTCTTACACATTAGCTATAGTTGGGGAACATCTCAAGATCTCAACTGCATGCAGTGCATACTTAAACATCTATAATACTATATATCTTATATTATATGCTTAGTATAACCAGGAGGTACTACTACTTGCGAGTATTATGTATGAAGAAAGAGAGATATATATAATATATTATGGAGTTTACACGTATGGCTCTGATATGATTCTCTGTATTCCTATAATATTGCATTTACTAGTTTATGCAGTTAGGATATGTGGAGGTAGGTAATATTCTATCTAATTGTGTTTCAGTGTTTGGAGTTTTAGTAAATCCTATCCTGTTCCTTTCTGCTGACTCTTAGCTTAACTCTGAAATATTATCTGTCTGTTTCCCTGCCCTCCAACACTAGACTGGCCTAGGCTAGTCTTCTCTGATAGGAAGGACAATTAGCCAAGTCAAGTTAGCCACCCTCGCCTGCCTCTTCTATCCATACACCAACTGGAGAGTGTTGCATCATATAATTCCACTATGTATGAGATTTATGTGGTTCAATCTATCAAGCTATTTAAGCCTTAGATACTTAAACTGTAATCATCTTATTAGCTATACGCACAGAAAACATTTGTGAAGGAGAAGCTCTGTCCTATGAATGTAAGTAGTGGTTAAAGTATTACATAAATACATATACAATATATATATACTTAAGTGTGAATATGGTATATGTAAATGTGTAGATATAGGATATACGTATATACATACATACATCATACATCATACGTACATACATACATACAT
>JABASH010003202.1:0-17263 GCA_019776445.1 Tomocerus maximus | reverse complement strand
ATCAATAAAATATTTTTATTTGTTTAAACAGTATGGCTAAAATTCCAGAAATGAGAAAAGTTGGAGGTAGTAATTATTTAGACCATAACTTCATTAGTATTGTACCTCATCATAAAAGAAAGTTTCACTTCCTGCTGAACATTAGCTCTGCAATGACTAAACTTTATTGTTTACTCTGAGGAAACTATGAGTCACCACAAAGATGAAAGACAAGATTCCCTAGGTACTATTTACTTGGATTGTACTCAGTGATACTATTTAAGTAATCCAATAGTAATAGAACTACTAAGAATTTTATAAATGCACAAATGAATAGGTTAGATTGTAATATGCATATTGCGTTGATTGAAAATGTTATGACTTAAATTATTTGTCTCCGTGCTTGTTTTATTATTTTGTTTATTTAAACAGTTATGGCCTTTTGGTAGCAATTAACAAACAAATGAGTCATCTTATTCGGCGTAAAATGCAAAAGCCATTTTAATGGGAAAATGTTGTTTTTCAAGTTGCATGACTTGCATTCTGGGCAGAAGTGCTAAGAATGTACTGGAAAAATACTTTCCGTGCAAGTCGATAAACTTAATACTTAGTATTAAGTTGTATTACTTTTTATCTATGAATAATTTTATTGCACAATCTACAGATAATTGAAAGCACAAGTAAGAAATGGCTATTATATAGGCTTGAAATTTGATATTGTGAACGTGTGTAGAGTATAAAATTGTGTGCAACATTTTATGAGGTTATTAGAGACACATTTTCAAATTATCGATATTTGTCGGTGACTATTGTAGTTGTGCTTAATAGAGCATTGCAGTATTTGTATCTCCTGAAGGTGCAATTCTTGAGGCGGAGTGAATCACTTGATGTGCATACTTAAAGATCGACGTGCGTATATGCCATTAGTTTGTGAAATTAGAGCCGCTGACCTCAGGCCGTAGTCATTATATTTATATTGATAATAATGATGACACTGACTTATAGACCAGTCTTCTTCTGGTAGGTGTTTATATAACTCTGGCGCAGCGTTGGAATTGAGCGAAATTGATTAGGTACTTCAAATGAAATATGATATTGCCCATATCCTTATCAAAGGATATGAACGAGCTAGATATTATCTTGTTTTGTAATGTTAATGGCTTTGTTGTAGTCCATCACATGCCAACTACATATCCTACGTATCCAACGAAACTATGTTTAGCATCATTAAAGCCTCATATATTATGCATCTTATATTTATTCCTTTCATAGGGTTTTGGCTGGTCTCATTAGTCCCGTATTTCAGTGTGATATACATTATATGCTGCAATGACCAGTGCTTTAGTTGTTTAAAAATTAGGCAGACGATAATTTAATATGCAGAGGTCTGTGAATGATTTCGATTCATAGTATGGTTGATAACGAACAGATTGTAGCATTAGTACTTTTACTCCATGGTAGGCGTATATGAAACATCCGATTCATCGACCAACAGAGCAGAATCCTTCTTCTGATTAAACTTTGAGTTCTTTGCCGTATGCATTGAAAGTCCAGTCTGACTGGCAGGATGGGATTTTTAATGTTTCGTATGTCTTCAGTGTTCGTTGAAATGCAAATATCATATAGCCCAACAAAACAAAAATCTTTTATGCTGTTGAAAGATGATAAGTAGGTATTTGTTCCACTGGAGTCGTAATACTTCATGATTGAAAGATACTCAACTCCTCCAACGCTGGAAATCTCTAGACTGCCTGTAATAATTTGCTATGAATGCGAGATACGAACTCATCCCTTGTAATTATTATTATAAATAAATACAATTCTGGGAAATTTGTTTCGTTATTCCACTAAAGATTATTAAATAGATGGAAATATGAGGTAAATATGTGACTTCCTTTTAAGAGAAAATATGTTGCCAGAAATCAATGAAATTTATGTTAAATGTAAATAATCGTATGATTATTACAAAAGGGGTTTCTAATTATTGCAGCTAACCAATATTGGCATAAATCAAGCTAACATCAGCTTTAACAACTTAACGATGGAATCGGATAAATTCATATGTGTTCGAGAAAAAGTTGGAGAATCGGCTCAAATTGTGATTATCGACATGAGTGACCCAAATAGCCCCATCCGAAGACCGATAACGGCTGATTCTGCAATTATGAATCCTGCCAGTAAAGTCATAGCTTTAAAGGCACAAAAGACACTTCAGATCTTTAATATTGAGATGAAAAGCAAAATGAAGTCTCATTCACTGCCCGAAGAAGTCATCTTTTGGAAATGGATATCTCTCAACACGATAGGTCTTGTCACGGAGAGTGCGGTGTATCACTGGAGCATGGAAGGCGAATCCATTCCTCAAAAAATGTTTGACAGACATTCAAGTTTGGCTGGGACTCAAATCATCAACTACAGAACGGACCCCAAACAGAATTGGCTTCTTCTAGTCGCCATTTCTGCTCAGGTATTTTTCATAAGAAATCGTAGAATTTCTCTCGACTTGCTGAAAATTTGAATTAAGAATTGTCTATTTTATTATTCCAGCAAAATAGAGTAGTTGGAGCTATGCAATTGTACTCCGTTGAACGAAAAGTAAGCCAGCCTATCGAGGGTCATGCGGGAACATTTGCCCAACTTAAGGTGGAGGGGAATCCAGAGCCTTCTAACATTCTTTGTTTTGCCGTTCGAAATTTGCAAGGAGGAAAGGTAAATCTGTTCTTATATTTTCAATCTATAACTAAACTTAAATTTGTTCAATGTAAAAATGTGTCTTTGTTGTGTTTTAGCTACATATTGTGGAAGTGGGAGGGGTTCCCCAAGGAAATCAACCTTTCCCTAAAAAGGGAATGGATGTTTTCTTTCCTCCTGAAGCTCAAACGGATTTCCCGGTTGCTATGCAGGTAAGTTTCTGGCAGATTGAAAGTTTGTAAGATTCAGCGAAGCAGATAATTCCATTGAGTATTTATTTTTAGGCCAGCACGAAGTATGATGTCGTTTATCTCATTACGAAGTATGGATACATCCACCTTTATGACTTAGAGAGTGGACAATGTATATATATGAACCGCATCAGTTCAGACACTATTTTTGTTACAGCTCCTCATGAACCTACAGGTGGAATCCTTGGTGTCAATAGAAAGGGACAGGTACACACACACTCTTATATATATTTTATATTCTTTATATACTTATTGCCCGATCCGATCATTATTTCCACATTTCTCTCATGTTACCAATTACTCTTTCAGGTACTGTCAGTGACTATCGACGAAGACACTATTGTCTCTTACATCGTTAACAATCTTTCCAATCAAGATTTAGCTCTCAGGGTAGCTTACAGGAATAACTTGAGCGGAGCTGAAGATTTGTTTATAAGGAAGTTCAACTCTCTGTTCCAAAATGCTCAGTATACCGAAGCAGCTAAGGTAATACTTATTAAAACTGCTGTCATCAGCATTGTCTTCCATTTCTTTCACCGTTTATTCCTTCATTCATTCTCTCCATTCATTCTCTCCATTCAAACCAATATTATTGTTTGGAGTCAGTGGAGCGTAGAAATCAACTCGGTGGCATGTCATTATAAAATAAGTGTGTAATGTGATATGCTGTGTAATTAGGTTGCCGCTCAAGCACCTAAAGGAATATTGAGAACACCACAGACTATACAGAGGTTTCAGCAAGTAGGAACTCAGCCTGGACAGACATCTCCTCTACTTCAGTACTTCGGAATATTGCTGGATCGTGTAAGTGTCTACTGCAGCTGTCGATGTTTTTGTATATAATCCATAGCAGAGTACAGGCTATTAATAAATGTAATTGCTACTCAATAGGGCCAGCTGAACAAGTATGAGTCTTTGGAACTCTCTCGACCAGTTCTTCAGCAAGGAAAGAAGCAACTAATGGAAAAGTGGTTGAAAGAAGACAAATTGGAATGCTCCGAAGAACTGGGAGATTTAGTTAAACAGGTGGATCCAACTTTAGCATTGTCCGTGTATCTAAGGGCTAATGTTCCCAACAAGGTAATAAATCCTTACTTTGGCTTAAATAAAGTTTACTGTATATCTACGTTTATGGAGCTTACATTTATTATGACATATGGGATCTGTAATTTGAATCTTATATTTGCAACATTTTTCTAGGTTATCCAATGTTTCGCAGAGACGGGTCAATTTAACAAAATCGTTCTGTATGCCAAGAAAGTAGGCTACACTCCGGATTATGTTTTCCTTCTACGCAATTTGATGAGGGTTAACCCCGACCAAGGTGTTGGTTTTGCACAAATGCTGGTGCAAGACGACGAACCATTGGCTGATATCAACCAAGTACAATCCACATTACTCCTTCTTCTGTTCCTGTTTCATATTTATTAATTGACTTTTACAAAGTATCCAATTCTAATGCTCCCTGTAAAATTGTCTGTTTAGATTGTTGATATTTTCATGGAGCAAAACATGGTTCAACAATGCACAGCTTTCCTCCTTGATGCATTGAAGAATAATCGCCCTACTGAAGGACCTTTACAGACCAGGCTTTTAGAAATGAACCTTATTGCTGCTCCGCAGGTAAAAAAACAACCCTTAACTTAACTACAGTAGATTGTTTGAAAAATTCTTGTTTACACTAACTATAATTATACGCAATGGTACAAATAATTTTTTTAATGTCTTAGGTGGCAGATGCAATCCTTGGTAATCAAATGTTTACCCACTATGACAAGTCACACATTGCACAAATGTGCGAAAAGGCTGGATTACTCCAACGTGCTTTGGAGCATTATACAGGTTGGTCCAGGAATACAATTTTATGCTTAACGGCATTCACCTTGACATTATTAGTTTCTATGATTATATTTGTTAAAACGGCTGTTTACACGCTGTATTTGTCCTGAAGATATTTTTAACGCTGAGAAAAGTAAAAGCAATACACTTTTGGGTACTATTTCGGCAGAATTCTAACATTTTATCCTTTGTATCAGATTTGTACGACATAAAGCGTGCTGTAGTGCACACCCATCTACTTAATCCAGAGTGGTTAGTGTCGTATTTTGGTTCCTTATCCGTTGAAGATTCCGTGGAATGCCTAAAAGCAATGTTAACGGCCAATATCAGACAAAATCTGAACATTTGCGTTCAGATTGCAACCAAATATCACGAACAGGTAAGACATTTAATTTTTCATTGTAAATGTTATAAATAGCCTAATGTTTATGAAAAATTATTTTTGTTTGTGTTTCCAGCTAACAACCAAAGCTTTAATCGACTTGTTCGAATCATTTAAAAGTTATGAAGGATTGTTCTATTTTCTGGGCTCCATTGTCAACTTCAGTCAGGATTCTGAAGTTCACTTCAAATACATTCAAGCGGCATGTAAAACAGGTCAGATAAAAGAGGTGGAGCGGATATGCCGAGAATCCAACTGTTACAATGCGGAGAGAGTCAAAAATTTTTTAAAAGAGGCAAAATTAACGGACCAATTACCTCTCATTATTGTGTGCGACCGATTTGACTTTGTCCATGACTTGGTTTTGTATCTATATCGCAACAACCTACAGAAATATATTGAAATCTACGTTCAAAAGGTATATCTACACTTTCCTTATCCATAATTAATTATTATTGATTCAATACTTTGCCTAACTCGGAGTTTTGTGTGCGTAGGTGAATCCATCGCGTCTTCCTGTAGTGGTTGGTGGGCTGCTAGATGTTGATTGTTCCGAAGATGTTATTAAGAGTTTAATAATGGTGGTCAGGGGACAATTTTCAACCGATGAACTGGTCGAAGAGGTAGAGAAAAGAAATCGCCTAAAACTATTGCTTCCTTGGCTGGAATCTCGAACACACGAGGGTGTCGTAGAACCTGCCACTCATAATGCCCTTGCTAAAATTTACATTGACAGTAACAATAATCCGGAGCGTTTCTTAAAGTAAGATTTCCCTAGACTCTTTTCACTTGGATCTTGTGCAGAGATACAAAATTTTTCTCTTATTTTCCCAGGGAGAACCAGTACTATGACAGCCGAGTAGTTGGAAAATATTGCGAGAAGCGGGATCCGCATTTGGCGTGTGTGGCTTATGAACGAGGTCATTGTGACAGAGAACTAATCAACGTTTGCAATGAAAACTCCTTGTTCAAATCGGAGGCGAGGTAGTTAATGACAAACTAATTTAATTTTGCGTGAGTGGAGTAAATACTAAAAGGAGATTGTTCACTGTGCAGGTATTTAGTAAGGCGCCGAGACCCAGAGCTGTGGGCTGAAGTATTAAATGAAACAAATCCATTCCGACGTCAGTTGATAGATCAAGTGGTTCAAACAGCACTATCAGAAACTCAAGACCCCGAAGATATATCTGTCACGGTGAAAGCTTTCATGACAGCGGATTTGCCTAATGAATTAATTGAACTTCTCGAGAAAATAGTGCTAGACAATTCGGTCTTCTCTGATCATCGGTATTGTGGTCGTTCGTTCTTGTTACACATCAAAGCGTTATTAGAACTTTATGTCACGACACGTTTATTTTATACAGAAATCTTCAAAATCTGCTCATTCTGACTGCGATCAAAGCTGATAGGACAAGGGTCATGGAATACATCAATCGCCTGGATAATTATGACGCTCCCGATATCGCGAACATTGCTATCAACAATCAGTTATTTGAGGAAGCCTTTGCAATCTTCAAGAAGTTTGACGTCAACACTTCTGCTATCCAAGTCCTCATCGATCACGTCAACAATTTGGATCGAGCGTACGAATTCGCCGAAAGATGTAACGAGCCTGCCGTGTGGAGTCAGTTGGCGAAAGCTCAGCTTCTGAAGGGACTGGTGAAAGAGGCCATCGATTCGTACATCAAAGCTGACGACCCGTCGGCTTATGTTGATGTCGTGGAAACTGCCCATAAAACCGGTCCGTCATTTTCAGTTTTCAAATTCTCCATAGTTAAGTGCTTATTCATGAGCCTTTTATTTGAATATTGCAGGAAGCTGGGAAGATTTGGTCAGATATTTGCAGATGGCAAGGAAGAAGGCGAGAGAATCGTACATTGAGACAGAACTCATCTATGCCTACGCAAAAACATCCAGACTGTCTGATTTGGAGGAATTTGTTTCTGGTCCAAATCACGCCGACATTCAAAAGGTTTGATCTATCTACCGTATTTGCGGGAGTACTGTGTACACAAGTAATTATTTGATTCTGCCATGTAGATTGGAGATCGCTGTTTTGATTCCGGGATGTATGATGCCGCAAAATTATTGTACAACAACATTTCTAACTTTGCACGGTTGGCTATAACGTTAGTCCATTTGAAGGAATATCAGGGAGCCGTGGATAGTGCCCGGAAAGCTAACAGGTAATGACTTGTTAACTTGTTTGTACATCAATTACAACTTGTGTCTACTCAACTTTGTAGGTTATTGAAAGTAATTGTGTGTTTGCAGCACGCGAACTTGGAAAGAAGTGTGCTTTGCCTGTGTGGAATCCGGAGAGTTTCGTCTGGCCCAAATGTGTGGGCTTCACATTGTGGTTCATGCTGATGAACTGGAAGATTTGATCAATCATTATCAAGACCGTGGTTATTTTGATGAGTTGATAAACCTTCTAGAAGCAGCATTGGGTCTCGAGAGAGCTCACATGGGCATGTTTACTGAACTCGCTATTCTCTACTCAAAGTACAAGCCAGAGAAAATGAAGGAACATTTGGAACTGTTTTGGTCCCGTGTCAACATTCCCAAGGTTTGTGTGATTTCATATTATGACGTGTATTATCTGGGGAATGAGTGACTAATGGGCAATACGATGTGTAGGTATTAAGGGCTGCTGAACAGGCTCATTTGTGGGCTGAGCTCGTGTTTTTATACGACAAATATGAAGAGTACGACAACGCGGTAACCGCAATGATGTCACATCCAACGGAAGCATGGAGAGAGTCTCATTTTAAGGATATAATAACCAAAGTTGCTAACATTGAGCTATATTACAAAGCCATCCAATTTTATTTGGATTACAAGCCGATGCTTTTGAATGATTTACTTCTTGTTTTGGCTCCCCGTATGGACCATACTCGATCTGTCAACTTCTTTGCCAAAGTAAGTTCGTAATTCTGATCTACACAAATGATTTGAAGTATACAGAAATGATAATTAAAATGTTCTTGTAGGTCAACCATTTACAGCTGGTCAAGCCTTACTTGAGAGCTGTTCAAAGCCTAAATAACAAAGCTATAAATGAAGCATTGAATAACCTTCTGATAGAAGAAGAAGATTATCAAGGGCTCAGAACTTCCATTGATGCGTTTGATAACTTTGACAATATCGCCCTAGCCCAAAAATTGGAGAAACATGAATTGATCGAATTTAGACGTATTGCCGCCTACTTGTATAAGGGCAACAATCGGTGGAAGCAGTCCGTGGAATTATGCAAAAAAGACCGCCTTTACAAAGTGAGTTTCAATTTTTATGTCAAACATGTCTATAATTGGACAAATAGGCCCTGGGATCAGTTTCAGTTTATAGAGTTGAGTAATCTTTTTTATTTATCGACTGTAAGACATCATTGCGTTAATGTAATTCTAGGATGCCATGGAATACGCCGCAGAATCCAAAAATCCAGATATAGCAGAAGAACTACTAATGTGGTTTTTAGACAACGGAAATCACGATTGTTTCTCTGCATGTCTTTTTCACTGCTACGATTTGCTGCATCCAGATGTTATTTTGGAACTGTCGTGGAGAAATGGTATTATGGATTTTGCTATGCCCTATATGATACAAGTTCTGAGAGAATACCGAACTAAGGTTGGTGGATTTTATTTCTATTGCTAACTGCATATTCCCAATGTCAACATTATAAGCAAAATCAAATGCACGGAAAATATAATTTTGGTCGTACAGATTGACAAACTGGAGGAAATGGAGATGCAGAGAATGGAAGAAGGTCCTACTGGTGATCAAAAACCTATGATTATGGGTAAGAGGATTGTTCAGTCTTGCAGTCAATCAATCACACTAAAAGTCTATAACGAGATATATATTTTTGCAGAGCCCCAGCTTATGCTGACTGCTGGACCAGGAATGATGCAACCTGGATACCCAACGGCCGCCTACCCTAATGCCTATGGTGCCACTGGGGTTCCATATCAAGGGTACGGTATGTAAGCGGCGACTGATCCATATATACGTTTATGTATTATGTGGCTTTGTTGAATGAAATCACTATATTGTCCTAAAATACATCAAATTCCACACTTGGGAAATTAGAAACTTGCATTGAAGTTAGAAATTGTAAATAGTGTTATAAGCGGTATGATTGATTAATTTAATTCTAAGCAACCTGTGGTTGCCTAAATAAATGTGGAGGATGGCTGTTAATATAGATAGTTAAATTAAACTAGTAATTTAAAAGTGCATTATGGGATGGTTAGATGAATGTGCGTCATTGTCAAGTGGGAATAAAACCTAGAAACACTACTCTCTAGGTACGATCCTACTGCCTACTTGTGTCTTTTCTCAGCCATCGCATAATAAAGTATATGCTTGCATTCCCTCATCATAATTGAATTATCAATTTAATTAGCTTGTGTGATCATTATCTGTACTGAATGACTGATTGTGTTTGTTATCTTCTTTATTCGTTAATTCATAGCGCTAATTCTAAACAAGTAGAGCAAATAAAATCTTTGAACAATATTATGGTTTACAGACTGTATTTCATCTCTTTATTCTAATAAAATGACACATATTAGAAGTAAATCAATCGGTGGCTCTATGCATTGTTACATTTCTCAACTATTTATTTAACATAAGTAATGGTATAAAATATTTTAGAGTTGTGATATTAGATCGCGTAATATAGTAGCAGTCCTTTATGTTCTACTGAATTTTACCCGGCTACTTACCCACGAAGCATCAGGCCAATCACTTAGATCCAATGAAACTCTCCAGCTTTTGCAGAAGAGTAACGTACAGTTGGTGCTCATATCCCGTACAAAAGTCAGATAATTTTTCAGCAAACTCATTTGTAACTCCACGCTCTTCCAACATGTTCATGAACAAATCGTACAAGTACTGCAAAATAATTAAATGCACCATATAATACAAATAATGTCCCCAGTGAGCAACTTGAAACTTGTCAATCTAAAAATAGTAAACAGTTCAACTTACACCATCAAGAATATCCCCAGCTACAACGTAAATTTTCTCAGTTAAATCGCCCTCAGTTAGCGATATTTCATCAACGACAAAAATATCGTCTGCAAGAAATAAATTGCATTAAATTGTGGTATTGCTTATTTTTAAAATACTGATTTTAATCAAATTAGTTTGGAGATACACGTACTATATTCTTCTTGAGAATCAGTTGGAGTATCCTCCCGAATGAATGAACACGTAAAAGTTAGAGTCTGTGTCCCCTTCTTTATGTCCACATCAAAATTTGGTCTGGATCGCATTTCAGTGACTTCTCCCTGTTCATTCTTTTGGGTAGCGCTAGCGCTTGGATCGTCTGAAGCATCTGCGTCAACACTATGGTTAACATTTAAACTCACTGTGATCCTGTTGACAGAAAAAATGCAATTAACTCGATAACTCGGTATTTAATTAGATTAGATCGATTTGGAAATTGTACTTACTCCTCTTGATTGAATTTCTTAGTAAGCGAAACCTCAGATTGGTCAGTAGTAATTTTAAAATCGTCCAGATTTGTAGGCAATTTTACAGTTCTTTGGGCTTTTTTCTCAGTCGCAATTTCTTCAGCCAGAAAACTGAGCAACTCTTGGTCGCCTAAATAAATATAGAATTTTTTAAGAATTTTATAACTAACATCATAACTATAACACATTGTTTAATATTAAAATAAATACCTTTGGTGTGTAATTCATGCAAATTCATTGTCTGCACGATTCCCAGATTTCCAATATTCTGTTGGTTCATTAAGACTGGGACCTTATGGGAAGCTGCAGGAGAAACAGATATCGCCGATTTGCTCCATGTCCGGGTTGTTTGCCGCATGACATTGCGAAACAAGGAATTCATCATCTGAAAGACAAATTAAATTACAAATTAATCAAAACCAACTAATAATAACTTCTTTTCGCAGCTCTGAAACAAATAAAACTGAATCTAAAAGTAAACAAAATCAAACAAAGTCAAAAAACCAAAAATGTCACATTTGACATTCAAAATTGGCACATCTAGAATTTTAAGTACCATTAGCACCTAAACAATATTTTTCGACTACTATTTTAAGATGAATATGACGCAATATCTAGAGTTCGTGTATTTAATATTTGATATTCGCACTAGAAAATTAGGAGGTAGCTAGAAAACTTAAATAACAGGTGACAAGTCTGGAAAACTGTAATTTAAAATTGAAATGGATGCAGTTACTTACTTTGACCTTTGAAATTTAGTTGCGTGACGAAATTAACCGGGTAGAAATGATTTAGCGGCGACCGGTTCGGTTGTCAGTCTGGGAGCGAGCGACCGTGTGCAGTTCTTCGAATGGCAATTCTGCGAATGAAATCCAACAACCAGCACTCGTCTGTCTGACTTCAGCTCAACCTCCGAGTTGAATTCTGAGTCCGCCGAGCTCTGCCTGCCTGTATTTGGTGGGAGAAGGAAAATGCTAGAAAGGTAGGCAGAGATGAAGATAGGTAATGGTTGATGGTTGCTGCATTTGGTTGGCCACATACTTTTGGCGTATTATTTGAAATTCGGCATCTTCTCTAGCTGATACAAAAGGAGTCTAAAATGATTTTGAGGTCGGCGCGGATGTTTGAATTTTTAATTGGGTATCATAGGATCTCTTGTCATTTGATTAGATGGCAACATTCGTTTTTTATGAAGACTTTATAGAACATTTCCTCCTCCGTACTTGCCAGGTCGCCACAGGCACAGATTAACCATAGTCATTGGATGTTGAAATTAAGTAAAAGCCGGAGAGTTGTTAAAGTTGTGATGCCATACATTTGAGATCATAGTTAATTATTAAATATGCACCAAGATTAAGGACAGTCAGTTTAATAAGTAAGTTAGCACTATTGGCTGCATAATTGACAGTTGACTTTCCGTTTTGCCAGATCATCTGTTTCTTATTTTGTAGGATCTGTATTTAAGCATACGTGTAGGTACGATTGTGCCGAGCGCCGACTGACTCCCATATCTTCCGTAGATTGTAGTATCTGTAGTCTCTATCCCATGATTCTGATCTGATGATATAAAATATGATTCACTTGTCAATTTAACACGTGTTGGCTCTCCACCGTTTTCATGGTGAATAGCCATTACAACTGATTAACTATCAGTAAGTCCAACACATTTCATATTGAAATTGATACAAGTTCATCCGTTTATTAAAAATTTTTAATGCTAAAAATATTAATTTTGAATGATTTTAAGTAACTTGTTATAGATTTATACGCGAAATCTACGTTTTTTATGTATATTTTGTAATTGATATTTTAATTGTAGTTTGTATCACTTCTTGAATCTCTTCCTGGTTGTGTTGACACGTGGACTTTGACTGTGGCAAGCGATTTCTTACTTTTCTTAGTTGTAATTGAAAATATTATTATATTCTTCGAAATAAACTTTTGACATCATGGATTTGGATGTAACTTCCTGTGTCAAGGACTTTGATGAACTAACCAATGAATTCAAGAACCTCATGGTAATTCTTCATTGTATGACATTTTTAGTCTTCTAGAGTAACTAATTAACATTTTTACTCGACATTACAGACTTTACATAAGGATTATGTTGACAAATTGGAAGAACTGGGGACATTACAAGCGAAATGTGTCAAAGAGCTTACTCATCAGCGATATCGAATTGGGGTGATCAAGAAATCCATGAAGAAGTAACTATCAATACGATAATTATTTTGTGAATTGTGCCCAATAATGTTAAAGAGATAAATGTAAATACATTTTAAAAGGGAATCGAAGAAGACTGAAAATAAGGAAATAATGGAAGAGCTTGAAAAGAATATAACAAGGCGAAAAGTTCAGCTTTATGAAATGGAAGAAGCTCTTCCCAAAAAGAATGGATTATATTTACGTATTATACTGGGTAACGTAAACGTTTCCATTCTTAACAAGGACGATAAGTAAGTTCTTAAGGGATTGTTAGGAATCTATAAATTGAAAACCCTGAACTGACAAAAGAAAACTAATCATGGATCTAAAACAGGTTTAAGTACAAGGATGATTATGAAAAGTTCAAGTTTATCGTCAATGGAATAGGGATGCTGATTTCGATTATTAATATTGTTGCAAACTCAAGGTTAGATTTATTTTCAAAATCTCTCACGTACAATCTTATGAGCTATTTATGAACTGATTAAATGTGTTTTGAAATTGCAGAGTCTTGGATCTTCTTTTTATGTTTCTTTTGGTGTGGTACTATTGTACCCTGACAATCAGAGAAAGTATCCTGAAGGTTAACGGATCTCGGGTCAAAGGATGGTGGCGTCTTCATCACTTTATCTCAACGGCACTTTCTGGGGTTCTACTTATTTGGCCGAATAATAGTGTTTATTATACTTTTCGAACACAGTTCATGTGGTTCAATGTTTACATAAGTAAATAATATTATAAATCCATTTATTTACTGATGATAGAACCAGCAGTTACTCACATTTTTGAATTTTTGAAGGTTTGGTCCAATTTCTGCAATTTCGCTATCAAAGGGGTTGTTTGTATCGTCTGCGGGCATTGGGAGAACGGCACAATATGGACATTACAATCGAAGGATTTCATTCATGGATGTGGCGGGGTTTAAGTTTTTTGCTCCCATTTCTTTTCATTGGATACCTTTTCCAACTATATAATGCTTATGTTTTGTATAATTTAAGTTCTCATCCAGAGGCGACCTGGCAAGTAAGTATATTAAAGTGGTTGGCTTTGCACATGAACTTTTTATGTTGCATATTTATTTGGGTTCGCTTTTTCCAGGTCCCGGTTTTAAGTGCAATGTTTTTCGTCGTTTTTCTTGGAAATATGATCACACTTTTGCTCGTTATTCCGCAAAAGTTGAAGGAGAAAGTAAGGCTAAAGGAACGATTTGCAAGTCTGGATAAATATCTGAGAGGCCAAACTGGTGCAGAAGGGGCTTCGTCATCAAAAGTAGTACCCGACAAGAAAGATAATTGACATTATTTACTACATTCGTAGCTCATATCGCACTGATTCCACTAAAGTACCAAGCGAACTGTATTTTGTGAGAGTACAGTAGGCAGTCGCAGAGATTAGCGTTTCAAAATCCTTTTTTTCTTTTTGATGTGTTATATTATATGTCACACAGATAAGTTCTTATTGGTAATAATTACAGTAGCTTTATAAATTCAGTTTGCTGCTTTTCAGATGTAATGCAGTTTTGTGATAACAATTATGATGTGTGTCAAATAAAATAAAACACGTTTCAAGGATTACTTGTGCTAAAACTCTATTTTAATATCCTCATTCTACAAAATGGGCTCACACTCCAAAATTATCTTGAATTATTACATCTTTGGTTTTGTCTCAAAAGCTTTTACGAAACTGACCTACCTAAAAGGTTATAATCTTCAAATAGTAAAAGCTGCATTACAGTTATGTAGACTGTGGACCCATACAGCAATACCAATATAATTTATTGCTTTATGCATTTACTACCGCAATAAAAGTAGGACAACAAACATTAAAGACAATCAAATTATATTTGCGTGCGTCGACTTTTATTAAAATTGCATTAAGGTACGATTTTTGCGTTTCTGTATACATCATAAATTCGATTATAATTATAAGTAATAATCAACATAAATATTCTGCAGCTAAATATTTTGCTGACATATAATTAGAAATTGATATATTTTACTGACTAAATCAGAAATTTGCTTAGCTAAATAAATGATTCTAGCTCAGTCATTTATTATAGCTTTACAAACAATTTAAATATAATATTTACGTAAGAGGCCATTCTGTAACAGTAAATTGGGAGAGATTTCTGTAACAATTTTAAGTTGATCTGGAATGCACGAAGAGGTATTGATAGGTAACAGGCTGCAGTTGGTAAGAGAAACGAGTACTCAGTTCTTTTAATTAAATCGGACTTTGGAAACTTCCATCGTTGGAATTGACTGTAATAGATTCGTCTGCAACGAAATGCTCTGGCTGTATCCCTTCATTCATTAGACCATCTCCTAGAGTCAAAATAGATCAATTTATCAAAATGTCTATAAGAATTAACTGTCACAGGTAAACAGTAATCAAAAACACAAATTAGAATTAATATAATGTTTACCAACAAAAAATTGTTTTACATTTCGTTTCAGTCATTAAGACTTTGGGGTTGACTGCAAAGTAAAGAAGAGTTAGCTAACCTGATGCTGTTTTAGCCGCGAGAAGTTTGTCATTTGTGATGTAAAAACTAGCTAGAAAGAAGAAAGCAGCTCCAATTACTTGTACAAAGCAAGTAATAAACAAAGCATACTGCAAACTATGGAATTCGACGTTAGGATCTGTTTTTCCATCGTCAGTAGGATCGGTTTCCTTGGCACTCTTTATAATAATAACGGTAGATTTCGAAAGCATTTCCTTAAGGATATCAGACACCTGCAAATAAATCAGATTAGGTTAATTCTAATTCTTACGAATATGAAATTTTCCATTATATTTCCAGCAATTGTATCGTCAATTTATATGTAGCTCACCTTTCCAATGAGGTAGGGACTCCCAGCATCTCCTAAGGCATGAGACACCAAAATTTGGAAAGCTGCAGCCGTAGATCGTCTTGTGGGTACAACTACATACTGAAAAGGAATATTCAATAATTAATAGTTTATTGACAATGAATAATTGTAGCGTACCTATATATTATTCAATATTGGGTACTTGAACATAATAATGACGAGGATAAAATAGTTACCAAAAGCATATCGGCAACAATTGACCAGTTGAGATTGACCAGCAGTTCGCCGAAAAATATCAAAGTAAAG
Organism: Tomocerus maximus; assembly: GCA_019776445.1. NCBI lineage: Eukaryota > Metazoa > Arthropoda > Collembola > Entomobryomorpha > Tomoceridae > Tomocerus > Tomocerus maximus. Next base: position 1,314 of record JABASH010003202.1, on the reverse strand, counting down.
CAAAGTGCGGTATTGTAGTTTGCGGCTAAACAGCCGAAAAATATCATGGGAGTACTGGCAAGTAACGCATTAGCACATATAAGAGGATCTGCACTGCTATTATATTTTCGGTATTTTTGGGCAAGGAAAGATCCTAAAGGTACTCCAATCAGTCCAGAAAACATTGTGATGATGCCAAACTTGTAAGCGACACTGAAATGGGGGAATGAATTTTAGTATTAAGTACTTTATAAGGTAAAGTAACAAAAAGTATTTAATATTGTCCTTACTTGTTCGTCTCAGTTTTTGCATTCGTTTGTACCATTTCACCGTACGAAATGAACTTAGGACCCCACCATGAAATGGCTCCAACCACGAAAGCAACACATGTAAATCCTATCGATGTCAATATGAAACTGCGACTGTAAGAACGTAATAACCCTTATCGTATTAGTTACCATTAAAATACTAGATTACTGGAAACTTGAAATGAATATATTTATTACTTTTTCGACAAATATTTAACATCTTGACTCCAAGGAGTTGGCTTGAGAGTAGATTTTTCACATTCACCACGAACAGGGTCAACCATCACGAAAGCTATAAGTAACACGGCAATTATGCCTAATACCGGAGTAATACGGAGTCCCCATTCCCAGCGACCTCCAGCAACGGCGACTGCCTCAGATCCAATAATATATCCCAGGCCACTAATAATAAAATGCACTTGTAGTACACAAATAATAGACCGCGTGTTTTAATTTCCAAACTGACCTCCCAACAGGAATGGCAAAGTAGAAGAGTGCAAGCATTCGAGATCTGCAGTCATTCACAAACATGTCACTAATGATAGTTGGAGCGATGGTGGAGTAACTGGCTTCTCCGATGCCAACAAGAGCTCTTAGAAATATGAACCATCCAAACGATTTCTGTATTAAAACCATTTATTCATGATTAATCAGTACATATGTTGCACTAGATAAATATGCTACTAAGTTTATTTGAAATTCCATTCCAAATAGTAAAATTCAAAATACATTTCAAACAGTTAATGTAAATTTTGGAGGTATCGCAATTAACTTTGGAATTTGGAAGACATTTTGGAGACATCGCTGTATTTTTTACCACAGAAAAGTGGTTTACATAAAACCGTGAAAGATCTTATGGAGCCTTACTCGGAATTTCATAACTTGTACAAACTTACAACTACTAATACTCCGCAAATGTACAAACTGACTGCAACACATTAGAGCATCCAAATACCGGTAATTTACCGTTACCGGTAATCAGAATTTTTGGTAATAAATTACCGGTAATACCGGTGATTTCTCGAAA
>JABASH010003201.1:0-17263 GCA_019776445.1 Tomocerus maximus | reverse complement strand
CACTGTGCTGTGGTATTATAATATTATCCCACCTGAAACCGTGGTACTACTACATATTTAGAGATAGCAGTAGCTACTTAAATAGTTCTATCCATTTCATTAGAGTAAAAACATTTCTGCACTCCAGGAAGAACCGGAAGATACTTAGGAATCCTGCACATAGCATCCTGAGTGGCAATAGCATTAAGTACATTACTACACATTACTACGTTAGCATTATCCAGACTTGACCATCAGCCAAATGCCTTCGTATAGAACTGAAGAAGGGTCTGCATGCAAAATGCTTTTCAGTACATGTTTGTATATATTAGAGCATATAGCTATCTATTTTCGTTAAGCGTGGTGTGCCAAGGGAAAGATAAATGAAAGAATTGCCTTCTGTGTAATGTTATGTTCTCTGTCCCTTATTAACGAACACGCGACGTCCGAAATATATCCGCTGGATCATAATCAGGAAAAGTTCACCTTTGCATTTACATTAGCCAAATAGAACTCCCGAGCATACTGAAATAACACTTTCCTATTGTAACGCTCTTGGATATAAGGCAAGTAGCTACACTTCGGTTCTGTCTGCATAGTAAAAGCCTGCAATGGCTCTTTGCTTGATTTCACTCTATTGTGTTAGCTCGTCTTTAATTTATATCCCGAAGTAGCCCGGGACTAACTCATTGTCAGCTATCTCTATTTTTGTGCCTAGAGCTTTTTTATCCATTTTTATCAGTTATCCTTCAGTGTGTCCGTCCGCTCTTCGTCTCCTACATCATACACGCTCTGTTACAATATGCCAACATTGCAGACACTATCCACAGCCCTAGCAATGCTTAGGTGATGTACCAACATACTTTTTCAGAATAATTCACAGCGCCGCAACAGCATTCTCGATTCACCTGTGTAATAACATTTTATTCCACAATAATCCAAGAGTATTACTCCAATTGACTCTTCTTCTCGGCATGTACTCGTCTCCTGCTACTGCCATTCATATTTCATTCGATTACTAATGCACTAAATATTGGAGAACCAGATAGATAATGGATAACACTGCCTTAAACCATTATACAATACAATGCACTTTACCCTTTTCTCTCTTATCGCTTTTATGGTCCATATCTACGTTGTATTTGTTTATGTACAGGAAGGGTTGCTAATATCGGAATTTATGTTATTATGCCCAAGTGTTTATCTTCCAGGATTTATATCTTCTCTCCTATGGTATCTCTTCCCTGTACAACACTCGCTAAAATATATTCTACAATAATCAGCAGCTATTGTATTCATAATCAAGTTATACATGAAAAGATGCGCTAATGAATTTGCTCCAGTTTCAGAAAGTATTTTCTGGAGAAGACACTACGTTTTCATGACGTTTTCATGACTTTCAGAATCCTTTGTTCCGTTTTAATACCAGAATGGAGGCGAAAATGTGCCTTTTCACCGTTCTGCTTCAATACAAAATTATCTCCGGATATTTCACATTTTTACTCCTCTCTGGCAATAATGTTATGTTACTGTCATAGACATCATTCGGTTGTATGGATAATGCGTAATCACAAGACAGTTACATATAGTAATAGCCGTAGATAAGCTAATGATTACATGCAGGAACATATTATTCACAGATTATTATGAATTTACGGTGATAAACATTTATACGTTCTACTACACTACGAATAGGATGGCTGGTAATGACATACTATAATGCATACTATTGCTACTGCTGCTGGTCCATTTCCATTAGCCATTGCATTGTATAATTTGACATGACATGACTCACTGTCTGTCTCTAATGAAATGGCAACAAATAAAATCCTCCCTATTTACTTTGTTACATTACACATAATAAGCCGAAGATAGGAAATTGTTGTACTCGTGTGGCGGCTAGTGATGCATTCATTACTTGCTCTTTACAAGGGAAAAAGAATTAGGTTGCATGACTCTTCTGGCGAGATGTATCGCCTCAAATGATATGCGGTAGGTATACAGTTACAAAACATTTGCTTTCAGCTAGGCTTATCTTCTCTGCTACACTGGAATATGTTTGACTTGAGTCGGCTTTCGTTGATTTGACTTTGACTTGGTTCGTTTTTAGGCTTCGCTCGAAAAGTTGAAGTGAAAGGAAGAGTACAGAGCACACAGATGGATTCAGTAGTAGAGGCTAACCGAAAGTCTAGAGGAGAAAAAAATGAAACAAAAGGATCTCCTCGGATGTCATGTCAGGGATAAATGTACGAACAAACAAAAGGTAAGATACGTATACTACTTGACTTTTGCATATACTCACTCCATCTACTACGTCAGCATCGTAAAGTAGCATTAACGGAGTAAAATAACAGAAATGAACGTCCTTTTGCTTACTTTTACTTGGCCTGACATACCATGGAAATTGGAAATACTAGACCCATTGTTTGCAGAACAGCATTTAATCCTGCTGAAGTCAATGAGTCAAGTCTCATTTCATCTTTCAGCTAATTGCATTGCACTAGAATTACTAGAAACTGCTTCGACTACGATTGTCCTCAAAGAACGAATACCAACCAAACAGACCTTAAGACAATAGTGGGATACATAAAATGGGAAATGCAAATACTCGCGTCTGTATTATCATTTCTTGAGTTTGCTTATTTTTCGCTTGCAAAATAAAGATAATTTTTTGAAAATCTTATGCAAAAATGCAAAAACCCGATTTCCAATATCGTAAGTAGGTCGAGGAATAATATACCTATTTCAAGTCCCATTTATCTCATCCCGTATCTCATCTTACTCAGACAGTTCCCATTTTGCCTAATATTATTCCATTATATTGCCTGTGTTTTCTATGATAATGTGTCTTGGTTATTAGGTTCGCAATAAGCTAATTTTGTATCCATCTGAAAGTGGGTAAAATACGTGCATGGTGTGTTATTTGTTTATTTGCATTCCATCGAGTGTAGGCAGTGCACGTGTTACAGTGTCATGTTCATCTGCATTACTAGAACAAAAGTCAGCGTGCCCATCGACATAATACAGTTACTTTTGTTTTGCTCGAGCTTGGAAGGCAGTGAGATGTGTACTTGGTTTTTTGCATGGAATGCAATGAATTGTAGCGTTTTATGAGGAGTAGAAGGGCAAGCTGACTGATTAGTTATTAGGACTCTGCTGTAATATTAAATTACTTGTTTAGCTTAATTTTCTACGTAACTAGGCATGGCTATGCATGTATTAAGTACACTATCAATGACTAAAGCAATAACGCTGTTGTTAGATTAGTGGATACCAATAAACAGGGAGTCGGACAAGGCCAAAAGAAAATATTTGCTACACACCTGTACTGTGTGTGACTGCGAGGGGCAAGCAAATTAAGCAGATCAGCCAAAGCCAAAGATGACTCTCTTGTCAAGTGTCTTCAAGTATTTAGCACACGGAGAATGGATAATGTGTCCTAGGACTTGTCTCAAGATTTCATTTAATATCTAGCAGTATATAGCAGTACAGCAGTGTACTAAATGCAAAGGAATGTAAAGATAGTGCAAACAGAAGTAAATTAGAAACCTATTTTAATTAGTGTGTGCCTACTGTAAACATACTCCAGTAGGTTTCGTGCTGTTATATGTATATTTTGTATTATAAAATCCTGCCCTTTAGTTCGGTGGGTAAATATCACAGCATGCACACGGCGCTTTCTTATGTGTACAGAGTTGTCGTCACCCTAATCATAAAATATGCACGATGATGGCTCTAACTTAACTTTAACTATTGTGCTAATGCTAATATTATGTACCTACTGCTCCCAAACAGTAGTTCGGCTAGACTAGACTCGTGCCTGTTATGGAATAGTGCCTACTTGATGTTCAACATAATGCAGTAGCACTAAACTTATATTATAAGCCTTGTATAATAAAAGATATACATAAATACCACACGTAGTTGTATGTGCTATATGGAAATACCTTGTATAATGTATCTACGCTAACGTTGTAGTATAAGCAGTATCTGAAATGTAAATGTTATGTCGCATATATGTCTATCTTTATGGTATGAAATATCAGTGAATATCCATTAAGTAATTGCAAAGCTTAAAATTCTCCCTTTCTTTATGCACTGAAGATTTAGCTAAGCCCTGGCTCGTGCACTTGATATATCAGATATGTTATGTACACCTTAACATTGCACATACAGTATAGTAGTTATAGTACTTAATATATGCCAATATAAATAAATAGTACAGACTTGACTGGAATAGTGCAAATAGAAATACATTATTAAAATAGAGAAACGGGACGAGTTTTATCTGTGTCTTGAACAGATATTTCTGTTTACGTGAGACGCGACTGGTGTGGCTTTTCGTTAGTATACCGAACGAACTAATCATGAGATAAAAGCTATTAGTCATAGAACTGCTTCTGTTATTTACTATAGCTCATGCACCTTGTTAGTGTTTTACTTTAGTCACCTCCATTCATTCCTTTTGTGCAGTTGAGCACATTGAGCAAGAAAACAGATTTTGAATGTCTAACAAATGTATTTCTATTAAATATTTGCATTGCATGACGGTGACATGTACTCTTGCTCCTTTAACTTTTACTTAATACCTCATGCCTTAAGTAAGATGAGTTAGTGGTTCTTCTAACACTCTTAACATTGGAGTTGGGTGATAGACAGAAGAAGAGGGAAATAATAATATGTCTTTGTAGTTGGATGAGATGGACGAGTTGGTTCGCCAAGTCCTTGTGAGTTTCGACCGGAGCAGATAGAATATAATCCGTCTTTCGTGAGAGTTTTGCGTGCAAACGCATTTTGGAAGTCTCACTCCGTTTGTGTCTCGTCTCTGTTCTCTGCCATTTGCCGTTCCCTCTGCCTCTGGTTTGCCTCACTTACTCTCGATTAGCTTTCAGAAGCCTGTCTACCGACACACTGGCGGGTACGTATCCCTCGATCCCTTTTATTGAATTTCCACACAAGTGTCACTCCTTCGTGTGTGTGCATGTGAGTACATTCCATATAATACTTCTAATCGAAGAGGTGCTTACATATATTACTAGACAATTTACATACTAATACAGTCTATACGTGGAGGAGAACTAAAATTAAAGAACTGGAGACTCTTTTATTGTCCCATGAATAATATATGAACTATGATAAATAGAAACACAGATGCATGTAGGTAGATAGCTGATTGTAAACTCATATTGTGTTGCGACTTGAGATTCTATAGCATGTACACTTGACAAATACCTTAAATTCAGCTGAGCAAGTTAAATAAAGTTTATTTCTGTGCAACAGAATTAAAAGGCCTTTATGGAGTGTATTAGTGAGGGAGTTGAACCTTTAAAGTCACTCCGGCCTATAAATTCAGCTCTCACTCACTCAGTCGTCAAGTCCGTCAGTGCAGTTTAGTTCTGTCGATCGATCGATATTTAATACCGACATATAACATCATATATATAAATATACTTTTGCAGAACAGCAGACTGTACTACTACTCTCCGTTACACTCGCGAACAGCACTGTACCCATACACACATAGGTATATGATTATGTGTATACCTAACTGCTAACGACAATCCTCCTTCTCCATTTCGTACCTTAGCTTACTTTATTTCTTCTCCAGTTGAAAGCTATCTGTTTGTTTGTGCTTTTGTCAGTTCAGTTTCCCTTCGGTTCGGTTCAGTCAGTTAACTCCGTTCGCTGTACGTCATCGTCAGTCTCGCTTTGCCTGTCCTTTAGAACGCGTTACATATTCGCCTAACTATACCTTACCGTTACTTGCTCGTTTAAACGAGGGAAGACGGACCAGAAAGATACAGACAGACACTTCTAACACAGGTTTATTTTAAACTATTTCGTAATCAGCTGTACAAATACTCTTTTACAATTCACAATCACACTCTTAGTCATTACTCATTATTTTACAAACTGCTCTCACAAGTCAGAAAGTAGGAGAAAGGGTGGATCTCTTTCAGTTCATTTCTCCGAGACATTTCCATTAATTCTTTTGTGAGCTGCTCCCGCTTTCTCTTAGGCGATACCTGCCATATTTTATATAACTCTAAAGAGTCCAATATACAGAAATATATAATTTAATAAGAATATGGGCGAAACGAGAATCTCCTATTACGAACTTTGATATATCTGTAATGCAATAAGTAACGGAGCTCTGCACTGATATTAGAGCATCGGGTTGTACTCTATGGGAAACTACTCATGGTTCCTGAACCGATTTCTTTTCATATTCTGTTGTTTAACTTTACTCAGAAAGAGACACCCATTTAATTTATTTAACGGACTATTACGCGGCAATCTAACCCTCTCTATACATCTACATGCTTATATCTATGTAGCTAGTACAAAAGACATAGAGCCTAATTCAATGTGTACTCTTTTATCAGGGTACCTACACATTACAGCTATTTTGACATTTCATATTTAGGTTATTGCTAACAATAGGTTAAACAACTGTCGTTATTGCTTATATAAACCTGCTTACCTTGTACTTGTACACTGTACAAATCATAGTTCAAAGGCAAAATAATTGATACTTTCATACACAATATTGCTCCTTAACTTTCATGCTAAAAGATTGAAATCCGAACACCCGAACACCCATCTGTTAACAGGGTTGAAAGCGAATTTTATAAAATCCGCTTACCCACTAGAAATTGTTATTCATAGATACTGAAACACAATCGGATTTCCATGTTAAGAAATCAAAATGCAGTGTTAATGGGAATTCAATGTGTCTGTGAAGGTTACTATTGGAAAGCTTAGCAGGTAAAATAGGGTTTACAGTTACCATTGTTCATCACATGATAAATAATTCTTGTGTCAATATGCATGTAAGATAGTAATTTTCAAAATATGGTGATGTTACCTATTTCGGAGAAGGAATGAGTAATAATATAAATCATTTGGTTATTATCTTTATTTAGTTGTAGTAAAAAGCAGTCATCCTTACAATCACAGTCACATGCTACTATCCAGGTTTATAATTGATACGGTATGCTATTAGATGTACATACAACTGAATAATTTATCTGTTCAGTGCTAGCTATAGCCGCTGCATTGAATCAGGATTTGATTTAATATCTATAAATAGATAAAAATCGATGAAATAATATGGAATCCACAAGTGATTCTGTGAAGGATAATCGGCAGAATGTATCGACACATAAATATAGGTAGTGTGACGCACACGAGTTGATGTCGTACGTAATACACTGCATAGAGTGCATTAGTCCTTATCTTAAATACATCTAGGTACTTACTTAAGTACACTGAGTGTAATCTGTAAATCTGAGTCTGATATCTGGCTATTTGTACAGTTTACTCATGTAAATGAGTGTACTTGTGTATAAATATAGAATTGCCTGTACACGACTGTAGAAAGCCTGTATAATTTTTAGCGTTTATTCTGCAGTAGCAGTTGCTGAAAGGATCTGTGTAATCTATTTTGGTGTTTGATTGCAGTCTCATCTCAGCCTATCTCAAAGATTAGTCAACCAGCCAACTTGACAAGCCAAGCCAGCAATCAAAATTCAACTCACCGTGCCTGTCTTGTCTTTCTACCTGTGAAGTCTCACTCTCTCTCGTCTACCTGTGCAATTTAAATCTAAATACTTAGTTAGTGCCTACTCTTAGTTAGTGTTAGTAAATCGTCAAAGGACATTTAATTCACATCTCGTATTTGCAATCCTACTTATCAAAGTAATACACTCACTGCCAGTGACAGTCCTCCTCTCTGCCATTACACAGTTGTTATAGTCATGTAGTAACTTATTGTATGTCAAACCCCACGGAGTACAATAGTAAGTCAACGTTAACAATCTAAATAGAAAAGGAGAGTGAAATAAAGATGTTACAAAACAGTTTTAAATGACTGGTCCTCTGCAATACTAAACTGTGCATTAGGAGAGAAGGTACTCATTCAACGTGAGACTGCCTTAACACATTCATTAGTATAAAGAACAGAAGATGCAAATTCATCCAGGCGCACATCCTGCTAATATTCAGCTCTTTGCTCACTACTTAATTTTCACTCAACTTGAGACGTCAACTGTTACTTAAGTATTACATTACTTACTACGCTTAAATACAGTACACTTAATTATTTAATCTTCCCAACTCAAATCGTCATCCATTGTCAGTTTCTTCATTCATCGCACGCAGCCAAAGAATTCTTCTAAAGAACAAAACAATCTTTTTGTCCTCCGATTTCCTTCTGTGACTATTATATTACATTTTAAAGTAAATACGATACTACATACAAGTCTACATACTTTGATTGTGCTAAATCACATCATAGTAACAGTGAGTGACTTTTGTGACTTCATAGTGGTCTTTCTATACCTAAAAATACATTCGGGTTCCCCGGAAATATACTTTTGAAAGCAATTGATTTAATTGCTGGAAAATCTAGTGTACCAATTCTGCAACCGATTTCCAAAAATGTAAGTACAAAATTTATATCCATATCGATATATTAGAGCGATTGACTGTCGTCTGTCTGTATTTGTAGAACTTTTTTCTTTGTCCCAATCCCAATACTACTACTATAATATGCTGTCCTGCAAATAGACGATCAATTATTTCTGCATAAAAACACGGCATTTAAACTGTGACACTTTTTGTGTTGAACTAACTCGAATCTTCCAGTGTATTAGTAAAGCCGTATATCAGTGTGTAGCATTTCCAATTTCTTTGCAGTGCACTGGTTTCGTTGAGTTTGGTGTGGTCGCATATTGTATCATTACATTTCTTTCATCAGAAAGTAACAGATAATATGCAGTACAACTGCAAGGCTGTATAGCGAAACCAAAGTGCATGCAAACGAACAATCCGCTTTTGTGTGAGATACGGTAGACACAAAGTACACTAACATTTTATACACAAAAGAGTACTAGGAAAAAGTTGGTAAAGGGGCCATCCTACAAATAGGTACATTAGGTTCGCTTGCAAAAGTTTTTGTCCGTGCAGTTGGATTGAGAGTCTTTGTCCATGGTATCCATGTGGGGTGTTTTTGCAGTGCAAAAAACTGCTGTAGTTGGGCTGCAACAGAATAAGTAGGAAAGGTGGGTGGGACAATAGGACAATATAGTTAGTTCGTTACATAAATACCTGCTTCACTTGACTCACTAACGACCAGCCAACTTCGTAACAGAATTCTGCACACATGCGAAATGGTGAACAGTTGAGGATTACTTATTCTCACTTGGCAGGATTGGGCTGAAATAGTAAACATCAAAAGCTAGTTGACGTGACAAAGAAAACACGACCTAGACCCATAGAAATCCAATTCACCCTAACAACTAGCACAGCTGTAAGTACCTAGTGATCTTGCTGTTACAGCTCTAATAGAAAAAGTCAAACACATATCCATATAAAGATCCAAATGCAAATTTTGAATCAGACTCCATTTCAGTCTCAACAGAGAAGCATCCACGAAATCTTGTCTTTAATTAATCATAGTGTTCCTAATCAACCTGTGTGTTCGCCCACTCAGTTCAGCTATTGTATTACACCATAGTAAGTGAAGATTTTATTTGCATAGGAATTAAATGAAATTGCAAACAGGACGATGTACATTAATGCATGTGCATATACTACATAGTACATATTATAGGTACATATAACATTCAGCTGTTCTAGAGGATCTAGGATTGGGATCCTCACTCTCATCTCTCCAACACTTAATTAAATATCCTCTGTGTGCCGTGCTCTTCATTACTTTAATTGCTTCTGCGTGTAGTTTTATGTACTTGACTAGATTGGTGCATTTCCTGTACTGATAATTGTTATACATTTAGGTACTGTGGCAAGGCAGACGAAATCAATAGCCTGAAGATGCAAACCAATTAGATTCATTGTCATTAGCATCTATGCATACAATATACAGAGTAGGATAGTGAAGAGGCAGACTGGGAATAAGAATTTTGTTTGTGTGATGCAGGGACGGAAATATTGGAGACTTCACTTCAAGTTCACCTGTCAGAATGAACGGAACTGCGTTTGTGGAAGTATTTCCTCTGGTAGAGCCTTCTTACCTGAAGGTCTACGATTGGGAGCAGATCGAGTTGACGAGAGTGAGACGCTGGGTGGGTCGTAATTGGAAGTTCAGTGTGTATGCCTCCGTCATTTATGTGATCCTCATCTACCTCGGACGAAGTTGGATGAACAAGAGACCGGCTTTTCATCTCCGCTATTTGCTCACCACGTGGAACATTTTCCTCGCCACTTTTTCCATTGTCGGCTTCATGCGCACAGCTCCAGAACTCTTTTTCGTACTCAGAGAGCCCAATGGCTTCTACTCATCTGTATGTACAAGGTACTACTTACTACACTACTTACACTTCTTTTAACTTGTATGTATACCTCTGTATTGCAAATTGCAACAACAGATCCTAAATTACTACAATTTCCATCCAAACATACATTTACTACAGTATACTATACTCCCACATAAAACGATTGCTCAATCTTTGAAACATGCATATCAACAAATGTTACCTTACTTTACTTTTACAAAAATTTTTGCACGTGGTGAACAATCCGAGAACTTATAGTAAAATACAATATAGCAGGACATTAATTTTTGAAACAAATCGACCTAAATCACTAATGTTAGGTAAAAATAGTCTGGAGCACAAATAATTTATTAGGGATTTCAATTATTGGAAAATCAATTCGTTAGTTTCCCATTTGTTGCACATGAATAGTAGACTTGGATGATTTAGATGTATTACTGGATTCGAGGATTTGTGCAATAAATTAATCCCGAGTTAAATGTATCTATGTCTTCTACTACTAGTGCCATTAGTTGCAAGAAACATTATAATGGTATTACTTTAAGATTGCATGCATTTAAGAAAGCTAACTGTGAAGAATTAATTTTGAATGATGATTGTGAATTTAGATGGCAACACAACTACGCCACAGCCTGCTGGGGTTTCCTTATGACCATGTCCAAATTAATCGAACTTGGAGACACTGCGTTCATCGTTCTCAGGAAGCAGCCACTGATATTTCTTCACTGGTATGCCTTAACTTTTAATCGTTGTGCAATGTTTTTCTTTCTCAAGAAGACTAGATTAGCTAAGGATAAGTAAAGATGCAATTTCCCACTTTATAGCTGAATGTAATGTAATTACAGGCTGTGAGTAGCTAGCTAAACGGTGTGGTTAAGTCAGCTGTGCATAAATGAATGTAATTTCTTGTTTAAGCGAATAAAAGCCAGGAATAGCATATTATTTAGTTGCATGTCAGGACGTAATAAGATCTGATTTACATGAATTTTATTTGCCTTTGTGATATTTGTTTAGGTTTCATCACTGCAGCGTTCTAATCTATTGCTGGGTCACCTATGAAGACTACGAACCATCCCTACGCTGGTTCATGACAATGAATATGTTTGTGCACGCCCTAATGTATTCTTATTATGCTTTAAAGGTAAGAGGACTGTTCTCAGAGTGGGATATTATTTATTTACTCTTGCTGCAAGAGAGAGAGTGAGATTATAGAATTGGAGTTTGGTCTGGCCATGCCAGACGTGTAATTATCACAGATATAATTGTGTAAATTGTGTCTTTGCTTAAATTACAGTCGCTCAAGGTAAAAGTGCCTAGATACTGTTCGATGATCATCACATGCCTTCAATTGAGCCAAATGGTTGTCGGGGTCTTTATCAACCTTTACTCACTTAAAGTTAAAGGTAAGACGATCCTCTCTACGTACACGCTAAATAGAACAGAGCAAGTGGCAAAACAAACAAAGTCTGTTAAAATACTTCAACTTGGCTTCATTCTTTCGTTCACATTTAAATATTTCTAATTGAACTCGCATTGAATGTTATTGCAGGAGAAGGGAGGTTTTGCGACAGAGGCTACGACGTGATCCAACTGGCCCTCTCCATGTACGCATCTTACTTCATCCTCTTCTCCATGTTTTTCCACAGGGCTTACTTCAAAAGCGCTCCTCGCTTCCTCACTACCAATAACAATACCGTTACAAAGAAACAAGACTAGACTGTTTTCTATTATTTCCAATACCAATAGTCATTTCAGTGAGGGGCAAAAAGTAATCCAAATGAGTAACTACTTATGTGCAGTGGGTATATATAAATGCGTTTTGTATTACTAACAGAGATACAAATGCCTTCTAATTTAGTAAGACTTAATAATTATTCAGATACGAATATAAGATTTCAGTTGCATACCAAATAGCTTTAGATACAGTGATTTATTTGTGCAAGCGCAATAATTATGTAACCTATTTAAAAGTAAAGCTCTTCTGTACCTACGGTTTCTGACTACTTATAAGTTAAATACTTATGATTACATTGTACATAATGTGCCACTTTATGTGTTTAAGTCTCTATTTAAAATGTAGCTATAATATTTGTACAAACATTTGCACATAATAAAATGTATATTTACTTACCGGTTATATTGTGATTAACATAAATCAGATAATTTTAAATCCATTTCTCTATACCGAGCATAAATGTCATTGTTTCTAATTTGCATGCATGTACAAAGATGTTTGTTCTAAGAATGTTTGTACCTATAATATGATTTCAGTTAAACACATTTATACGCAATGTGCAAAACCAGTACTAATAGTTTGTGTGTTGAGTGTTTAGGTATGCATTAGTGATTAATCAATGTTTATCTTCGATAAGCATATTCTCGCGAATGGATGGTTAGAGAGGAGGAACAAATGGAATGTTAAAGTTATGCATTGTAATGTTGGTGTTAAGAAGTTCGGCTGAACTTGGAGACCAACCTATTTTGTGATTATCTCTTAGAGCAAATGTATTTTATTATTACTTATAGAAATACCTTATAAATGTTTGATCATTAGATATCTTGTATGTGTAGAACTAGTGACTATTTTTAAGCCATCCAAATCCGAACAATGACATAACAGTCCTTAGCAGTTACGCCATTTTGTGTACTAGAATGTTATCCCTCCATTTGATGCTGGCTCATCTGATTAATACTATTTAATTATGTTAGTTGAATTCATGTTGCTCTGTATACAAACTTACTGTCTTTGTGTAATCCCTTAAATCTGTATTGTTTCAATAGGAAAAATACATTTAAAATATTTTTATTTGTTGGGTACTTCAAATGCATATTTACTCACGGAATACTTACGTAAACAGCAAAACTGTTGACGTAAGTATCCTCGACTTCTTTCTGGTGTACAATTAGCTTAAGGGCGGTAAATGCTATTGTTGTCCAACACAATATATTTTAGTGAAAGCTATTATATACTTGTCAAAATCTTGACTGTACACAACATATGACATATTAAAGTACAGAGAGTTCATTTGCAGGACAGTTTGTCCAATGCTAAGAAATTCTACCCAATTAAGTGTTGTGATTTTACAATTAATATGAATCTAAATGAGGTTCAGATTGAAAATCCTTTGGGCTTCTGCATTCATTGTATCCTTCCAATGCGGATTTCTTTAGCATACCTTCACATGAAATTCCAACTCTTTAAAAGTTATGCCGAAGCATAATATTATAATGTTTAGTAATACTTACATAAGTTACATAAATAATTCGTGTATGTAATGTAGTACTTATGTGATTCAGTAGTCACAAGATTTCATTCAGAGCACTTATCAGTGTTTCGTAATACATGTCAATTACCAATTCGGAACAGCAAATTAATATGGTTGTATAACAAATAACTTAAAAATAGACAATTTTAGACATAGCATTAAATTAGTACTATTCACATGTTATCGTTTAATGGACAGTGATATACTCACTATCTGTATCTAATTTATATCCATTATTTCTAAAGGTATTGTGAAACGAATGAACCAAACATGTCTGTGGATTTTAAGTAACCATTTCCTTAACCTGTAATTGTTGTTTTGCATACAATAAGGAAAAATCAAGTAAACCAAACTACAAGAAGACAGACACGTTTTGTTGATTTGAACCTGGCCTACTAGACATATGATAACAAATATAATTATTCGAATAATTACTTTTACTTTGTATTGTCTAATGTACATGCCTATGTACTGATAGTAAAATATAATTTATGTGCTAACCATCGTAAGTACAACATAAAGAGACATACTTGATATTAACAATAATAAGAATGTTAAATAATATACAAGAAAGTCAAAATATCAATTAATATAGCAAGCAATTACATAGTAATTAAATGTGTATGTTAACCAAAAGTTTGCCTTTTGCCTTGTATGGAGGGAAATGTCTTATAGCCTAGAGCCAATTATATTGAAACAAGTTTCTGAACTAACAATTTTGATTTTTTATCAAAAATTATTGGATCAAAATGCTTAAAATAATGTACAAATGGAATCATAGACATCATGGATATTTCTATCACAAATATTCATGTTGTGGTGTTATAAATATTGCATCTACCCGAATAATTTAGACTTGATTACCTAATGTAATTGACAAAGTTACAAATATAATGAGTTATTACTACTAATTTAAAATATAGATCGAAGTAATTCGTCTTTGGGAAGTGACGATTTAGAACTGTAATTCGATGCATAACTTTCCAAGAGCATCAGAGTCTTGTTTGCATAACTCTTAAACAATTGGATGTCTTCCCTGGACACACCACTCATTAAATTGTCATAATAATTTACCGGATCCAATATTAGGGGCCGAGCATGAAGAATATTTTTAGGGATATCCCCTATGGAATAATAATCTAAAAAATAGATGTTGACCATGTCCAATTGATTGAAGATATTCAAGAATTGACTAAAGGCCAAGTAAATAGATTTACCTGCCTTTCTTTTTCTGAAGACAGAATTTGATCGTCTCCCTACGTGAATGGCTACTAATTCAATAAAGTAAGATCGTCCCGGAACATATTTCGGAAATGGCAATTGTTTGTTCCAAAACTTAGCGAGGCGGATGACTTGATGTACAAATTCATCTTGAAAACGAACGAAATCAATTACCCAATCAACAAGACTAGTATTGTACATGGAAAACTGTGTTGCTGGGCTAGACAAGTTGATTATTTTCTTCATTGTCATCCTCACTTGCTTTTTCTTGTAATTTTCAGTAATAAATTTCGTCTTTCCCCTTGTTCGGACACAGTTAGACGCAGCAATAAGATCAATGTGCATGCTATCCACAGAAAACTTTAAGCATTCTTTGGTAAGTTTTTTGAATACCAAGTTTTCAAGCAAGTTTGACTTGGAAGAGTTCTCTAAACACTTCTGAAACATTGGAAGGACATTGTTGTGATAAGGAGGTTCGCAGTTGTTGATATAGACAGTTACATCAAAGTCTGGAAACTGAGAATCCTCTAGAGCTGTTCCCTTCCCAATGCTACCACAAATCAGTAAGCGATCTAAATCAAAAATCTGATTTTCTTTCAAAATCATAAAGATCGTGTCTATAATTTTCTTTCCCTTTGTTAAATATTGATGGCTTGGCTCCTGCTTGGAAACAAATGCCTTTAGTTGGATATCCAGAATATCCTGCATCGGATTGTTCATCTTGTACTAGAATTTAAAAAAGGTTTTGATGAAGATACTAAAAATATTTAGAACTACACCAAAATGAGATTAAACTATCACATGTGGATGCAATCCAAACAAATAATTGTTATTGCATTATCTACAATCGTCTACATTAAAAGTTTGGATGTACATAACATTATGGACTGACCATTTACGAATAAGCATAGAAATATTACATTTACACAAAAAACTAAATCAGTTCTACACACAACACAGTAGTTTACTAAATACAAAGACGGACCTTTGAGTGCTTGACTTTGATAAGCACAAACTGGCAGCCAACAACATGATAATGACAAGATTTTATATCTTGGGCTGAGAGGGTATAGGCATAATAGGCTACGCTGTATTTAATCCACTAATGCTCATTATGTCAACATAACGATACACTTTACCAGCTGCGATACAATCAAAATAAGTTCAAGTAGACCTGACTTATTTTTAATGTTCTGTAATCCTATGTTTTTGTATAAAATGTGGATAAGTGTTTCATATCATATCAGTGTCCAGGCACAAAAATAGTCCGTTACCACCTGTTGGTTAGTTCAAGCCTTCAAAAACTCTCTTCACACTATCTAACAATCTATTGCTGTAGACTTGAAATACTTCTTGTCACAAACCTATTTTTGGTTCAGAAATTAGAAGATATGGCGGGCAATATTTTTAGAAGAAATAGCTCTAAATGGAAATTTTCGTTAAATTACCTAGCAAATGGTGCTCATCGAATACGAACGCTAAGAACAGAAGCGAATATTGTTTCTAGTGAAGAACGAATTGCAAGCGTTGATGGCGTAACACTTCCAGAACTACTTTGGTCAAATCTTCATAAATGGGAGAATGACAAGGCATTTGTGAGGAAATACTTATTTTAAGAATAATGTACTTTTTAAATCAAAGTATTACACATTCGTATTTTTCTATTTGCAGGAATGTGGTATCACAGGTAGAACATATACACATGGTGATGTCCACAGGAAAAGCAAAGGCTTCTCATCTGCGTTATTACAATCTGGGTTGAAAAGGAACGATGTCGTAGGAATCGTCTTGCCGAATATGCCCGAATTTCCAATTGTGTACGTGGGAATATGGAATGCAGGATTAATTGCTTCTCCTGCCAATCCAAACTACTTAACAGGTTTTATATCCTCCACATTGTGATGATGTAGGCAACGAAGTTTTCTTTAGAAATGACACTTTTCTCTGAATACAGACGAAATCGCCAAACAAATGCTCTCATGTGAAGCCAAAGCTGTTGTTACAGTTCCTGAAATGGTCGCCTCTGTTAGGAAAGCTCAAAAATCGTGTCCAAAGTTGAGATCGATAATTGTGATTGGGGAGCCTCAACCGGACTGTCACTCTTTTTATGATATGGTCAAAGTTAACTCGCTAGGGACGGAATTTTTGAAAGGATCGCAAATAACTAACGACGATGTTGCCCTGTTACCGTACTCAAGTGGCACAACTGGTCCTCCGAAAGGTGTGATGCTAACCCACAAAAATATTGGAACAAATCTACTGCAATTATCTTCTCCAGACTTTCATAACGTCAATATGAACGAGGGAAGTGACACCCAAGACAGACTTATCGGAGTCCTTCCGTTTTTCCATAGCTTTGCATTTAATCTCTTACTGGCTTCAACTTTGTATCAAGGACACTTCGTATATTGCATGCCCAAATTCAACCCACAGGGTTTCGTCAAAGCATTGCGAGATCATAAGGTCCGGTGACAAAACTACGTTTTTCATTTCGTTAAG
>JABASH010003200.1:0-17266 GCA_019776445.1 Tomocerus maximus | reverse complement strand
AATATAAATTATTTATTTGTTTTTAAATTTTGTTATAAATTTGAAAACCCTGAATAACAAATAATTTAATTCTTCTCAAAACTCTACCGTTAATAGAATTATTCTCGTATAATTTTTTGCTTTAATGAAGGATATGCTGAAAATCATAAGGAAAGACATGCTAAAGAAATTTACTGCTTGCGTGCTTAGTAAGGCTCTAATTTATTTAGAATTAGGGAAATGGCGCGTCACTAGTTTAATGTTAATTACTGTTTGGGTCGGTATGACATTAGCTTCTTCGAAACCGATTGCTTTGCAGTTAAGTTTGTTAACAATATTAGGTATCGGTTTAGTAGCCATGTCCGCAGGGTCACTGAATCATTTATTAGAATATCGATTGGATAGCCTAATGACGCGTACAGACCGACGCCCTTTACCGCAGGAAAAAATTTCTGCTAGGCATGTCTTGTTATTTTCGTTAGTCACCAGTTTATTTGGGTTATTCATAGTAAAACTATCTAGTAATTTATTAACTTGTTTCTTAAGTTTTTTAAGCTTAATCGCTTATTCATTTATTTATACATTATATTTAAAAAAACATACCGCTCAAAATATTGTCATCGGTGGTTTAGCAGGTGCAACACCGCCTTTACTGGGTTGGACAGCAGTAACAGGAAACATTGATCCAGGCGGTTTAATTCTAGTTTTAATTATTTTTATTTGGACACCTCCGCACTTTTGGTCATTGGCGATTGCAAGACATAGCGACTATGCCAAAAGTAACTTGCCTATGTTACCAGTAACACATGGTATCGCTTTTACTAAGCAGCAAATTTTACTTTATACGTTACTTTTAAGTGGAATTAGTTTGTTACCTTTCAGCATAGGCATGAGCGGGTATTTTTATTTAATTGCTGCTTTACTGTTAAATACAGGATTTATAGTTGCAGCGGCTAATTTATTGAAGCAAACTAAGCCCACAACAGCGATAAAAACGTTTCATTACTCGAATTTTTATTTACTCATGCTGTTTGCGTGTTTGTTCATGGACCATTCTTTAATGAGGAATATTTAATGACCTGCCCTGTCTCTAATAAAAGATTTTTAAGCTTTATTATTTTTGCCATACTTGCTTTAGTTTTAGGATTAGGCGTTAATCTATGGCACTCTGCAAAAACTCGAATAACGCCACCCATTACTGGAACTAGCATTGACCAGCCCCAATTAATACCTGCGTTTCATCTAGTGAATGGATTAGGCAAACCATTTACTAATCATAATTTAAAAGGTCATTTCAACTTACTATTCTTTGGCTTTACTCATTGTCAAAGTATTTGCCCGCTAACAATGGCTATGTTGACGCAACTTTATACAGAATTAAAAGTCGAAAAACTTCCTTTACCCCAAGTGATCTTTATCACGCTCGATCCTAGGCGAGATACGCCAAAAGTAGTGGGGTCGTATGTTAAAGCCTTTAATCCCGATTTTATCGGCCTTAGCGGGCCATTAGCAGGAATCCGGCAATTGAGTAAGCAAATGGGCGTGGTGTATATACAAGCTCAACAAAGCAAATCTTCGGAAAATAACTATCAAATTGACCATAGCGGGACTTTATATTTAATCAATCCCGAAGGAAAGCTGGCAGCCATTTTCTCACCTCCACATGATGAAGCCAGCATCAAACAAGACTATAAAAACTTAGTTGCTCAATAACGGCTTATTAATCCTTAACTTAAAAAGAAAAAAACAAATAGAATTTTATAAGCTACTCTACTAAGAAACTAGAGTAGCTTAGCGTAGGGCTAGAGACCGTACTCATCGAATAACTAGAAAGTTAGCCTAAATGGAGGTAAATTAATCCGCAAACGTTCTCATAATAATATGACTTAGGTCAAACTTAAAAAATTACATGAAAAAACAACGTGTTATGGTTGGCCTCTCGGGGGGCGTAGATTCCTCAGTGACTGCTTTGTTGCTTAAAGAGCAAGGTTATCAAGTCGAAGGGCTATTTATGAAAAACTGGGAAGAAGACGATACCGAAGATTACTGCTCTGCCAGCACCGATATTGCGGACTCACAAGCCATCTGCGATAAATTAGAAATTCCATTGCATACTATTAATTTTGCAGCCGAATATTGGAGTCGCGTATTTACCCATTTTCTAGCAGAATATCAATTAGGCCGTACGCCCAACCCAGATATTCTATGTAATAGAGAAATTAAATTTAAAACTTTTCTTGATTATGCTCTACAATGCGGCGCAGATTTTATTGCCACCGGTCATTATGCGGGAGTATCTTGTGAAAATAACATCTATAAACTACTTAAATGTGCCGATAAAAATAAGGACCAAACCTATTTTTTGTATACTTTAGGTCAAAAACCATTAGCCAAAACCTTATTTCCACTGGCTAATCTTACCAAACCGAAAGTACGACAAATCGCTAATCAAGCAGGATTTCCTAATGCGACTAAAAAAGATAGTACCGGTATCTGCTTTATTGGAGAGCGCAAATTTAAACACTTTTTACAAACCTACCTACCTGCGCAACCAGGCAAAATCGAAACATTAACCGGCGAAGTAATTGGAGAACATGATGGCCTGATGTTTTACACGCTAGGTCAACGGCAAGGATTGCGCATCGGAGGTCGAAAAGAAAAATCTGGGTCACCCTGGTATGTCGCCGATAAGCACCTCGCACGAAATACATTAATAGTGGTACAAGGACACAATCATCCTAAGCTTTTTTCTCCAGCTCTGGTTTGCACACAACTGCATTGGATCAACGATTGCCCTCCTACCAACCCATTGTATTGCACAGCAAAAACGCGTTTTCGGCAACTGGAAACACCTTGCCTAATCAAACCTTCAAGCAACGATAAATACCAAGTAGAATTTGAAATTCCGCAACGCTCGATTACACCCGGCCAATCGGTTGTTTTTTATCAAGGACAAACCTGTTTGGGAGGAGGAGTCATTGATGACACACTCTAATTCTTGTAATACCCGTTTGATCATCGGCTTAGGTGAAACTGGACTTTCCTGTGCACGTTATTTTACTCGCTTAAACTTGCCTTTTACACTCCTGGATAGTCGTTTAAATCCACCAAGATTATCAAAATTTCAAAAAGAATTTCCACACGCTGCCTATTATTTAGGAACTTTTGATCTGAAACTTTTTCAAAATTGTAAGGAATTAATAGTTAGTCCCGGCGTTGATCTCAACGAAGAAAACATCAGCCTAGCCATTCAGCAATATAAACTTAAACCTTTCGGTGATATTGAATTATTTGCCCAGAAAGCTCTTGCACCGATCATTGCAATTACTGGCAGTAATGCCAAAGGTACCGTAACGAGTTTAGTAGGCAAAATGATCGAGCAAGCAAAATTAAAGGTTGCCGTAGGAGGAAATATCGGCAAACCTGTATTAGATTTACTTGATGAACCGATACCCGATTTTTATGTGCTCGAAATTTCAAGCTTCCAATTAGAAACTACTTACAGTTTACAGGCTAAGTTAGCAAGTATACTTAATATCAGCCCTGATCATTTAGATCGACATAAAACCTTAGCTGCCTACATACATACAAAACAACGGATTTATCAAGAATGTGAAATAGCTTTATGGAATCGTGAAGATTCAAATACTTATCCTAAATATAAAACAAAAAAAATAATTAGTTTCGGTTTAGATACACTAAAATCCGATTCAAATGAATTTGGCTTGCGAGTCATTAATCAAAAAACCTATCTTGCAGAAGGTAATCAAATTTTATTGCCTGTTGAAAAAATACCTATTAAAGGCCGACATAATTGGGCCAATGCCTTAGCTGCTTTAACAATAGGCCATGCGATTGGATTATCCACTTCAGCTATGCTAACTGCATTGTGTCAATTTAAAGGTTTACCTCACCGCTGCCAATGGATTAAAGAGCATAAAGGTGTGACTTGGTATAATGATTCTAAAGCGACCAACGTTGGAGCAACACTCGCTGCACTTAATGGATTAGGTCCAGCCATTTCAGGTAAAATTATATTAATTGCTGGAGGCTTAGCCAAAGATGCCGATTTTTCATTATTAAATGATCCTATAAAGCGTTATGTTAAAAAAATGATTTTAATTGGTCGAGATGCCGCTTTATTAAGAAATACATTAGGAAAAAGCACGGTTATCGATATGTCTTCTGATTTGACGCAGGCAGTGAAAGTAGCTCATCAAACTGCGACACATGGGGATATTGTTCTTTTATCTCCTGCATGCGCCAGCATGGATATGTTTAAAAATTATGAAGAACGTGGTGATGTGTTTAGCGATTTAGCGCGAGGAATCCATTGATGTCAAAAACCAGCAATCCTGATGTTACATCCATCGTTTTGTATGATCGTTGGTTGCTAATCGTCATTGTTACTTTACTTGCATTCGGTCTACTAATGGTCGCTTCAACCTCTATTGTGATTTCTGAACATCAGTATGGTCAATCTTTCCATTTTTTTTTCCATCAACTTTTTTACTTAATCTTAGGAATCGCCGCTGGAATAATTGTAGTTCAAATAAAAACCTCTTACTGGCAACAAATCAGTCTTGCGTTGTTAATACTTAGTATTGGCTTACTTTTTTTAGTTTTATTACCTGGTATCGGCAGACAAGTTAATGGAAGTATGCGTTGGTTGGGTTTTGGTCCTTTTGGGCTACAAGTGTCTGAATTTGTCAAATTAACCATGATTGTTTATCTAGCTGGTTATTTAGTACGCCAAGAAAAACAGGTGCAAAATCAAATTCGTGGTTTTCTCAAACCGTTAATGGTTTTAGCTGTCATTACTTTTTTGCTCTTACGCGAACCTGATTTTGGAGCCGCCACAGTGATCTTGGTCACTAGTTTAGGGATGTTATTTTTAGCGGGCGTACGAATTTGGCAATTTATTGTTCTGTTAACCAGTGTAGCGATTATTTTAGGTATATTAGCAGTAAGCTCACCCTACCGCTTAGCCCGTCTAACGACTTTTCTTAATCCCTGGGCTAACCAATTTGATTCCGGTTATCAATTAACTCAGTCATTAATTGCCTTTGGTCGTGGGGGTTGGTTTGGCGTTGGACTTGGCGAAAGCATCCAAAAGCTATTTTATCTCCCTGAAGCCCATACTGATTTTCTGTTTGCGGTACTTACCGAAGAACTTGGCTTAATTGGAGGATTATTTTTGATCCTATTATTTTCATTATTAGTATGGCGAGCATTATATATAGGCTATCGTTGTTTTAATATTGGCCAGCGTTTCTCAGCTTACCTAGCCTATGGCATTGGTTTAAATATTGCTTTACAAGTCATGATTAATATTGGTGTCAATACCGGAGTATTACCCACTAAAGGGTTAACACTACCGCTGATGAGCTATGGAGGAAGCAGTTTACTCATGACCTGCATCATGCTGGCTTTATTGTTGCGCATCGATTATGAGTATCGTTTAGTTCAGTTTGGATTTAGAATCTATGATTAAAATGTTGTCTTACCCTTTCCGCACCATAAAAAGCAGGATCGGTTATCTTTATGACCTAATTCTAAATCTTTTCCGAATGGAACCTTCTAAAATACAACGGGTTGTATATCACTTACCTTGGTATTCAAGATTCTCGCAACACCACTTAGGATGCTATCTTAGAAAGATACATAGAAAAAATCGTTTAAAAAATTATCCTCAATTGGCCTGTGTTCCTAGTGATACAATAGGCCAATCGATAGTACTTAACGGTCTTTACGAAGAAGATTTTTTAATCAGTTTTGAAATAATTTTTAAACATTATTTAGAAAAATTTAAACAACAAACCTTAATAGATGTCGGTGCAAACATTGGCAATCATGCACTGTTTTTTTCACGATACTTTAAAGAAATTATCGCCTTCGAACCTAACCCAACGGCTTTAAGATTACTGGACACCAACATTTTTTTAAATCAAACAAAAAATATTCATGTTATTCCCGTAGGTTTGAGTAATGAATCTGGCACTCTACCTTTTTTTGAAGACCCAGAAAACCTAGGTGGCTCTGGGTTTAATCTTAAAAACTATCACTCAATTTCTAAACAAAAACTTAATTTAGAAAAAGGTGATACGATTTTATATCGGGATTTTAAATCTTCCTCAATCGGTGTAATGAAACTCGATATTGAAGGGTTTGAACTACATGCCCTACAGGGACTAAAGCAAACTTTAATTCGCCATCAACCTATTATTTTCTTTGAAGCGCATACTTCCGAAGGGGAAATGGGTTCTCAAGCCATTTTTGACTATTTGACTCAACTTCATTATGCTTATTTTTACACCCTTGAACGAAAAAAGCTCACTACAAACTTAATAGGCTTTTTCACAAGGCTTATAAAAGGGTATGAAATCATTATAAGTCCACTCACTAAACCAGAAAACCGGTTTTATTCCCTCATAATAGCAGCAACTACGTCTTTAGAATAAAAGCTATAAAAAACTGAACTAGTTGAGCCTTTACACAACTAATGCCACAATACACCTCCTTATTTCAGAACAAAGGTTTGTAGCCATGAAAATCCCTTTTGTTGACCATCAAATGGGACGTATACAACATCTCCATTTTGTAGGAATTGGCGGTGCTGGCATGGGTGGTATTGCTGAAATTTTGTTAAATGAAGGTTACATTATTTCCGGTTCTGACCTTCAAGAAAATGCCATGACGCAACACCTGCGGAAATTAGGTAGTAAGATCCAATTGGGTCATCATGAAAAAAATATAGGTGATGCCGATGTGATTGTTTATTCTAGCGCTGTATCCCCTGAAAATGTCGAAATTGTGGCCGCACGTAACGCTCTTATACCTGTTGTTCCAAGGGCCTTAATGCTCGCTGAATTGATGCGTTTTCGTTATAGTATTGCGGTAGCAGGGACACACGGAAAAACAACCACAACGAGTTTGGTGGCCAGCTTATTAGGTGAAGGTAGATTGGACCCAACGTTCATTATTGGCGGTAAATTGAATAGCACCAGTACGCATGCCCGTTTAGGTGCTGGCCGTTATTTAGTCGCCGAAGCAGATGAAAGTGATGCTTCTTTTCTTTATTTAAAGCCCATGATTGCTATTGTGACTAATATCGATATGGACCACATGGGAACTTATAATGGTGATTTTCAGCAACTAAAAAAAAGCTTTTTGGAATTTTTATGGCATTTACCTTTTTATGGTTTAGCCATTATGTGCTGTGATGATCCATTTGTCCGATCGATCTTACCTGATATTATGCGTCCTATTATCACCTATGGATTTAGTGAAGATGCTGATATTCGTATCACTTCTTTTCAGCAGAAAGGAATTAAAAATTACTTTACTATCACTCGGCCGAGGAAAAAACCACTCGAAATAACGTTAAACCTCCCCGGTGAACACAATGCTTTGAATTCATTAGCCGCTATTGCCGTTGCTTCTGAACTCGGTATTAAGGACGATGTGATACTGAGCGCCTTATCTCACTTCAGTGGTGTCGATCGGCGTTTTCAAATATTAGGCAAACTAAAATGTAAACAGGGACATGCTTTATTGATTGATGATTATGGGCATCATCCGCGTGAAATTGCTGCTACGTTAAAAGCCATTCGTAACGCATGGCCAGACCGACGTTTAGTCATGACTTACCAACCACATCGTTACACGCGAACACGCGATTTGTTTACAGATTTTGTAGAAATTTTATCTGAGGTTGATCGTTTGTTGCTACTAAATGTTTACTCAGCCGGAGAAACACCGATACCTGGCGCAGATAGTGCCGATTTATTAAAATTAATACGTTTAGATAATCAAGCTAGCCCTATCCATATCGAAGATAAAGAAAATCTTACTCAAACTTTAGATGAAGTTATTCAAGACGGTGATGTACTGCTATTACAAGGTGCAGGAGATATTGGCAGTATTGCACAAAAACTAGCTCTTTCAATTGATCATGAGTAATCAATGCAAAATTTACGTGGCCAACTTATAGAAAACGCGACACTGGCTGAATATTCTTCGTGGCAAGTGGGTGGCAAGGCAGATCGGCTTTATAAACCTGCGGACATGCATGATCTAATTCATTTTATTAAGCAATTACCTAAACAAGAACCATTGATTTTTTTAGGTTTAGGCAGCAATACACTAATACGCGATGGTGGCATCAAAGGCACCGTGGTTGTCACACAAGGTGCACTAAAAAAATTAAAAAGTATCGACCCTATGACGCTTTATGCAGAAGCAGGGGTGGCCTCGCCAGCCTTCGCTCGATTTTCAGCAAGAAAAAACTTAATCGGTGCTGAATTTTTAGCAGGTATTCCCGGTACCATTGGCGGTGCTTTGGTCATGAATGCTGGATGTGACGGTTGCGAAACCTGGAATATAGTTAAGTCGGTCCTTATCATAAATCGCCAAGGCGAAAAAAAAATTCGCTATCCTAGTGAATATAAAATTGCTTACCGTAGTGTGAGCGTATTTGCAGATGAATTTTATCTGGCTGCAGAATTCCAATTAAAACCAGGCAATAAAGAAAAAGCCTTAAGCAAAATTCGTGATTTACTTAAATATCGTGCAGACACTCAGCCAACTAATGAACCAAATTGCGGTTCAGTGTTTCGCAATCCTCCTGGTGATTATGCTGCACGCTTGATCGAAGCGTGTGGGCTTAAAGGTTTAACCATCGGTGATGCCACGGTGTCGAACAAGCATGCTAATTTCATTATTAATAATGGCCATGCCAGCGCAACTGACATTGAAGCCTTAATTGAAAAAATTTCTGAATGTGTTTTTCACAAATTTCATATTCACTTAATACCTGAAGTACGTATTGTTGGCCAAGCTTAATTGTATAAATCCCGACATTTTTGTGTACAAAAAGTAAAACTATTAACTCAATTGATGATTTAGTTGCTTGTGTAGTGGTTTCTACGGTAGTAGCATGACTGCTTGCAAAAGGAAAATATCAGCTAATCATGGAGGAAAATTAATAAAGCATGAAAATGACTGAAACCGAAGAGAAGCTAGCTTTCTACCCTGACAACTTACATAACTCTGCGCAACTACTTAAAACAAGTGACGTACTATTGGGACAAAAGTCTCTAAGATTATCTAAAAACTTAGTTGCCGTAGATCGTGAAAAAGCTGTCGCTCTGGATCATGCTTTTAAAAATTGGGTAACTAGTTCTAAGAAATTTGAATTTGCTAAGCGTATCCACGGACATGCTTTTCCACTGGCCTTAGCTTTTACTTTGTTACTAGGAATTTTAACAATTCCGGTAATGCTTATAGCGCCTTTGCTTCCATCAGAACTATTGATGCTAATAGCTACTCCTATTTGTGCATTATTAACGCTCCCACAAATTTGCGTATTAATTGATGTGTACATTGATAAATTTATTGATTCTAGGCGAAAAAATATGGGAAAATTTTCTGGTGTGTTGGACGCATTGTACAAAGAAGTAGAAAAAAAATTTGTAGTCCAAGGGCAGGAGCTCGTTTGCAAAAAAAAGGAACATTGTATAGTAGAAGGATTTGAGCCTATGACTCAATACGGAACTCTATTTAGCTATCCACGTGCTGCTAAAAATCAAAAGAGTTTACCAGCTAATACTCACAATGTGTCTTATAGGTAGAAATGACGAGGTTAGAAAAGGCATGGTTGCCTTGAATTCAAGAATCTTGTAATTGTTTATTCATCAAGGATAATGATTCCTCTTCAGCTTGATCTTTTACTAAGCAATATTGTGATATATAAAGCATCAATATACTAAAAGGAAATATCACTAACATACCCAATGGGAATTTTAGCCATGCTATGCCGCCAAATGGGCCCAGATAAGATAATATGAATAAAATAGATAAATAAGAAAAAAACCAAAATAAACTAAAATTATTGATCCAAAAACGGCGCTTTTGATAACAAAGATAGATAATAAAACCCACTAAAATAGCAATATAAAGTTTCCATATCACCGAAAAACCGCACCAGTAAAGCATTAAATTAGCTACATAGAATGCAATATGACAGATAATTAAACTTGCTGATAATCTGAAGGGACGATGTTGCTCAGGTTGCATTTTGCGTAATGCTAACAAGCAAATAGGTCCTATACCATAGGAAAGTATGCTTGCAGAGGATAAAAAAGCCACCATTTTTTGCCAACCTGGAAACGGCAAAAAAGCACAAATTCCAACTAAAAAATTTGCGTAAAGCGTAACATACGGGATTTGATAACGATTTAGTTTTAAAAAAAATGGCGGTAAATGTTTATTTAATGCCATACCATATAAAATTCGCGATGTGGCGGCGGTATAGACTAACGTTGTTCCTAAAGGCGAAAAAGCAGCGTCAAATAACAATAATACGGCGACAACACTAAGACCTAACAACAAGCTTAAACCCACCAAAGGGCCACTATCTCCTGGGAAACTTAGATGATGCCATCCTTGATTGAGATAAGTTTTGGGTACCGCCATTAAGAAACTAAGTTGCAACATAAAGTAGAGGATAAATCCAACTAACACAGCCCCTAAAATGGCAATAGGAATACTTTTTTGCGGATTCTTAACTTCCCCTGCTAACATCAAACCATTTTGAAAACCGGTAAATGCAAAGGCTATACCTCCAGCAGATAAAGCTGAAAATATATCTATCCAGCTAGCTTTATTCGTTAAGTCCAAAGTGATATTTTGCAAAGTAGGTGAAACATGCATTAGAGCAGCAATGGCAATTGACGGTAAAAGAAATTTCACAATGCTGGCATATTTATTACATTCTGCTAAGAATTTAATGCCATAACTATTCAGTATTACAATAAAAAACATGATCACTACCGCTACAAGATATCCGCTGTGAGATAACTTAAAATAACTAGCTTCTTTAATTAACAAAAAAGGGAAGAAGTGACTGCTATATTGCAAAATGGCCTGAATCTCTATCGGCGTCATGACGACATACGCGAGCCATGTGATCCAAGAAAATAAAAATCCCACTTCCCTGCCATGCGTATAGGTCGGATAATTAGACAAGCCTCCGGAAATTGGTAGCATAGTCCCCAATTCGCATAGTGGCAGGGCTATGAATAACATAAAAACTGCTGCTATCATCCAACTAATGAGTGCATTCGGCCCAGCCATCTGCGCACCAATAAAAGGGGTAAATAGCCAAGCAGAACCTAGCATACCGCCCGCTGCAGCAATTAAGATATTAGTCGTGGAAATATCGCGCTTTAGCAATTTTAAGTCCTTTTTTAAACGTTTACGATACCTTGGGTATTTTAGCAATCTTTTCGAGGAATTGCCGGACTAGTAGCTGGTGTTTCTTGTTGTCCTGCAACTAGAATACCAGATTCGCTATAACCCATTTTTTTCAATATATCTATATATGCAGGGTTTAAAACTTTTTCTCCTGCTTTGAAAAGCTTGGTTGCATCATAGGAGTTTAAAAGTCTCGCTTTAACATGAGGCTGTAATTGAACAACACTTTTATCAGTAGGATTTTCATTATATAAAGGATAAACTAACTTTAATTTTTCAATTTCTACTTCTTTTTGCTCTTTTTCTTCGGATTCTTTGTTTTTTATTGCCTTTAAAAGTGATTTTTTAAATCCTTCGACGCGTGATGATCCTGTGTTTTTAGAACAGTTTACATTAGATTTAGGCATAAATTACATTCTATTAACTAATAAAAAAGAAATGTAAGTTTAATGATAGATTATTAAGAAAAACTTAAATGCTAATTTTATCGTTAACAAAAAATAAAAATTATGTTTAACTTTTATTTGACGCTAAACATTCACGTTGCTTTTTAAATAATTGATTTATTCCCTTCTCGGCTACTGCTAACATTTGTTCCAATTGCAATTTAGAAAAAGCGTTTTTTTCTGCCGTGGCTTGCACTTCCAAAATACCTCCTTGTTCGGTCATCACCACATTCATATCCGTTTCAGCTTGGGAATCTTCTGAATAATCCAGATCTAAGATTACCTGTCCTTGGTAGATTCCTACCGATACTGCCGCAACAAGAAAGTACAATGGATCGTGTTTCAATTCACCTTTTTGCTTCATTACCCCTAAAGCATCTCTCAATGCGACACTCGCACCGGTAATAGCTGCGGTTCGAGTTCCACCATCGGCTTGAATCACATCACAATCTAAATAGATAGTATTTTCACCTAACTTTTTCATATCAACACTCACACGTAAAACGCGACCGATTAAACGTTGAATTTCTAAACTTCGACCGGTTTGCTTACCTCTGCTCGCCTCTCGTTCAGAACGAGTATGTGTTGCACGAGGTAACATCCCATATTCTGCCGTAATCCAACCTTGGTCTGAACCTTTCAAAAACTTTGGTACACCAGGCAGCACACTCGCTGTACAAAGTACTTTGGTATTGCCAAACGCAATCATTACTGAACCTTCAGCATATTGCGTATAAGAACGGGTGATTTTGATAACACGAAGCTCATCAATAGCACGGTCGGTAGCACGCATAATTATTTTTCCTTTATATGAAGCTAGATTTTATTTGCAGAGTGATTAAAATAGGACACGTAAAAATAGGCATTATACTTTTTAACCTGAAAATTACCATGACCAATAGCATGACGGCTTTTGCCAGAAAAGAAAAACAAGCCGAATGGGGTCAAGCTGCTTGGGATGTCCGTAGCGTCAATCATCGTTATTTAGAAATTGTTCTCTCTCTACCTGATACCTTCAGTCATTTAGAACCCTTGATCCGAAAACAAATGCAAGCACGCTTGCAACGCGGCAGAGTTGAAGCAAAGTTGCGGTATAAACCCTATATCAATAAAACGATGCCGATTGAGCTCGATGAAGAATTAACTCAATCTCTTATCGGCGCTTATAAGAAAATTGCTCGTCTTGCCCATACTGACACGCCTTTAAATCCAGGAGAATTATTGCGCTGGCCACAATTACTCAAATTTCCTGAATTAAATACCGAAGTGATACAGCCTGAATTAATGACCTTATTTTCTGAAACTTTAGACGATTTTTGTAAAGTACGTAGTATCGAAGGTAATGCTATTTTTGAATTATTAAATCAACGTTTGGTTAAACTTGCGAATCTTACTCAACACATTCAAGTTCAATTACCACATATTTTAAATCTGCAACGTGAAAAAGTTCTGGCTCGATTACATGAAATTAAAACCAGTTTAGACCCTAACCGTTTAGAGCAGGAAATGTTATTATTTGCTCAGAAGACGGATGTAGCAGAAGAACTGGATCGTTTACAGATCCATCTACATGAATTCAAGAATTTATTAGCAAAAAATCAAGCTCAAGGTAAACAACTTGATTTTTTATTACAAGAGCTGAATCGTGAGGCAAACACCTTAGCATCTAAGTCACTAAATGCTGAACTAACTTTATCTGCAGTTAACATCAAGGTTTTGATAGAGGAAATGCGCGAACAAGTGCAAAATATCGAGTAAATTATGAATATACCTGGAACACTTTACATTATATCAGCACCTTCAGGCGGCGGAAAAACTAGTCTGGTTAATGCACTATTAGAATCTGTATCTAACTTAGAAGTTTCGATTTCCTATACCACACGACCGCCGCGACCGGGTGAAAAAGAAGGAGTAGATTATCACTTCATTGATCAAACAGAATTTAAGCAACTTATCCAAAAAAAATCTTTGTTAGAATACGCTATCGTTTTTGGTCATTATTATGGTACTTCGCTCGATTGGGTAACAAATAAAATTGAAGCTGGAATCGATATTATCCTAGAAATTGATTGGCAGGGCGCGCAACAAATTAGAGAAAAGATGCCCGAATCCATAGGAATATTTATCATCCCTCCTTCCTGGGAGGTGTTAGAAAAAAGGTTACATCTTAGAGCACAAGATAAGAAAGATGTCATAAAAAAACGCATGGCTGACGCAAAAGCTGAATTAACCCATTATGATGAATACGATTATTTAATTGTGAATGAAAACTTTACGAATGCGCTCGCTGATTTGAATGCTATCTTACGCGTAAGACGCTTACGCTGTAGTATACAAAAAAGAGAACTCGACCCTCTTTTAAAAACCTTGTTAAGTTAATCTTTTTACCGACCTAGCGAAATAGACTAAAAACAACAACAATATTAAAACTTATAAAGAATACTTATGTTAAAAAAAATACTCTATGGTTTATTTTTATTCAGCGTTTGCCATATCTCCACCAGTTTAGCAATTAGCAACACAAATACTTGTCCTAAAATACAAGTATGTTTTACGCCAGGCCAAAATTGCACTACTGAAATAACCGATGTAATCGATGCCGCTAAAGAATCGATTTTTGTCCAAGCCTACAGCTTTACGTCTGCACCTATTGCCGCCCATTTGATTGCAGCAAAAAAACGCGGGGTAAAGGTCAATGTAATATTGGATAAAAGTCAAAAAACGCAAAGATATAGCGCTTCACGTTTTTTAGTTAACCAACATATTCCCTGCTGGATAGATTACAAACCCGCTATTGCGCACAATAAAATTATGATTATTGATGAAAAAGCTGTGATTACGGGTTCATTTAATTTTACTAAAGCGGCTCAAAATAAAAATGCAGAAAATTTATTGATCATTCACGATCCCGCGTTAGCCAATATTTATTTAAAAAATTGGCAGCGCCGCAGGGCAGTATCAAATTATCTTAATCCACAACATGAACCACACCGACATAGTTTTTTTTAAGCTTACTTAAATTTAAAAAAATAATCGCGTACTACGCAAATTTAATACTGGCTCGTAATTGGCCTACAGTCGCTTTGCCCCCGGTAGATTGAGCAATAGTTATACGGCTAATTTGTCCGAGTATCACACGATCTTCATCCAAGCTAAAATCTCTATCCTGGAATACAGCAATACCTAAATCAAACCATTTTGCTATATTCAGCATATAGTCTATATAAAAACGTTGATTAGGTAATATTCCTCCTAATTGCGTCGTTCCTTGATAACCTAAGGCTAATCTCGATTGATGGGCAATCATAGGAAATGTAATACCAACTTCTACCCCCCAAAGCTTTGGTTTTTTGAACGTTAGCCCAGGAATAATCGAAGCAGGAAGAACTATTGGGGTGGCTAATAATGCTGGTTTTCTAAAATCTCGGGTGGTTCCTATATAATGACCGTTGACATCAAATGGCCCTAATTGTACTTCAGCATTCACATTATAAGCAGGAGCTTTTTGATCAGGAAGGCCCGAAAGTAAATTCGCTGAAAGCTCTATTATAGGATTAGTATAATAAGCGGATAAAAAATTTGAATCGGTAATATTTGCAATATAACCTGCATCTATATTAAATCTTTTATTAAAGTCATTGTATTCATAGCCTAAATTAGCACCTCCATTTTGTATGCGTCGTGTCGAACCCCCATCAGATAATTTAGGGTTACCCGCAAATGTGTAGAGTGAACCATAGAAACCATTGATTATAAATCCTAACTGAGCAGTAGGTGCATTTATCTCAGAAAATAACTGAGTTGGATTTTCACTAGTAACAAAACTATAGGGATCATACCGATCAAATGGTACGTATTCTTTCCCGACCCGAAAATAAATCGGCGATACTTGTAAGTTCCCTAATGTTGCATAAGCAGTATCGATAGCACGTGTTGATAAACTACTATTTACGGGATGATATACAAACAAAGAATTAGGAACTGCATAGGCACCTTGGGATCCACGTATACCCGTTATAGAAGAATAAACTAACGAAGTATTTGCTGTTACCCAGTTATTAACTCTGGCATCCACAAATAAATTAGCATTATTTAATAACAAATCACTGGCTCGACCACTTGTAGGCAAAAGAATGGGAAAAGCAGCAAGTATCACAGGAGCAAAAATATCGGTTACGGGGTTCAATGCCAAAAAAACTGGGGGTCTATTACCTAAGTAAGCATCGATATTAATCCAACCACTTACGTTGATTCTACATGTCCAGCCACATGGCTGGTCAAAGCCGCCGGGTTGATTTTTATCAACTACCCAATCCATTTTATTCATTTGTTCGCGCATAATATCTCGTTGATAGGCCTTCATACATTTCTGTTGCTGCCCATACAGAAGAGGTGATGCCAATTGCACACAGCGACAATACAAATAAATTAAATCGCATCTATTTTATATCCTTATAAAAAACTGCAAACTTTTAATCCTAAATTAATAATCTGGCTTAAAGAAGTGTATTTGCACTTTATGATTAAAATTATTAATCAATAAAATTAAGCAAATTTAATACTCGCACGTATCTGGCCTACTGTGGATTTGTTGCCTGTACCGCCCATCGCAGCCACGCCACCGCCTAAAAGAAGTACTTGATCTTCGGCAAAGCTGTAATCTTTATTTTGGAATATCGCGACGCCAACATCAAACCATTGACTTATATTCATAAGATAATCCACGTAAATACGTTGGCTCGGTAAAATTCCTGCTAAATGTTTGGTTGCTTGATAACCGATCGCCAGCCTGGTTTGGTTTGCGATGGCTGGGAAAGTCAAACCTAATTCGAAACCCCATAACTTTGGCTTTTTAAACGTAAGCACTGAGATTAAGTCAGGTGTGAGTGGAGCAGGAAAAGCTAAAAATAATGGTTTTCTAAAACTTCGAGTGGTTGCCAGATAATGACCATTAAAGTCTAATGGCCCCCATTGAAATTCCGCGCTAACATTATAAGCTGGCGCTTTTTGATCGGGCAAACCAGGAACATTATTAACTGCAAACTCTATATTGGTATTAGTATAATACGAGGATAAAAAATTTGTATCGGTAATAGTAGCAATATACCCGCCATCTATATTAAAACTGCTAATACAATCAGTGTAAGTATACCCTAAATTAACACCGCCATTTTGTATGCGGCGCGTCGATCCTCCTTCACTCAATCGAGGTTGCCCTGCAAAGGTATATACTGAACCATACAGCCCACTAGGCATAGTAAAGCCAAACTGCGCGGTGGTTGCATTTATTTCACTCAGCAATTGCGTAGGGTTCTCACTGCTTACAAAACTATAAGGATCATAGTGACCAAAGGGCACATATTCTTTCCCTACACGTAAATAAACTGGCGAAACATTAAAATGTTGTAAGGTTGCATAGGCGGTATCGAGATTAGTTCTGCTTATCGGTCGATAGATAAAAAATGAATTAGGTATTTCATAAATACCTTGTGCACCTGCCACACCAGACAATGAAGTGTAAACCAATGACATATTAGCTTTCATCCAATTATTTACTCGTGTATCGATAAACAAATTGGCATTAT
>JABASH010003199.1:0-17268 GCA_019776445.1 Tomocerus maximus | reverse complement strand
AACAATAGCAGGACGAAGGATGTGATGTGACTACTTTGATGTGACAGAATCTTCACCACCTTCTGGCTAAAAATTCCTTTCCCGGATTTCCTTTGTTCTTTCATATTATGCAAATGCTAATATGCTAAATGCTCTTTTATGTTTTTACACTGCACAAAAGGCTGTTTTGAATATCCCGCGTCAGATCTCTGCTTAATGTGAAAATTGTTTCCAAATATCTTTGTTGTCTGCACTCAGTCTGCACTCCATTTTACTTCATTCCAAATCATCTCACACTACACAAGTCTGGAGGAGGACAAAATTAATTTGTGCAAAATTATAGATATAATTCGTTCGAAAGACCCCATCCTGGATATTTAGCTCCTTAACCTAGCCTACCCTTTAAAAGTGCGTTAATATTCCAGTAATAATAAATATACATCCAGTACAGTGAAAAAGCTTTTGATTACATAGATATGGAGTGTGTAAAAAAAACTTGGCTCGGCTTAATGTGTTCCGCGAATGACTCAATGAAAAATGGAATCAGTTTTTTCCAAGATATGGAAAATGGTGCTCCAGATGAAAGATCTTTTGGCAACGAAAATGAAAAGATAGTAGCCTTACACGCACAGATCCGGAAGGTAAAGAATCAATTACATGATTTGGATGAAGAATTGTGGAGATATATTATTTCTGGATTACCAAATAAGGCGATACAGAATCGGATTCCTAAAGTAAGTGTTTCTTTTGATTTACGTATTCATTGCTGAATTGTATGGTATTTAGCTAGACTAGGTATTTAGGCAGTAGATTATAATAATGAGGTAGGCATCTTGAATTGTTTACATATATACTGAATAAGTATCCAAATGCATTTATTTCATTTCCAGGCTAGTATTTCATCGATTCCCATTTTCGATAGCATTCCTCAAAATTTAAAAAGACGATACGAAGGGCTACCTTATCCTGTCAATGCTATTGTCTACTGTGACGAAGACGTGGTCAGGGAGAAGGACATTTTTCTTTCTCGATTTCCTGTGAAAGGGAATGAAGATCCACCTTTGCAATTTGCAACCACAAGTCAAAGTCAAGGTAATGAAAGTCATAAATTGGAAAAGTCTACTCCAACAACCATTATTGATAACTCCTGTGAACGACGACCAAGCAGACTGTCTTCGGGCCCACCAAGAAAGCCTCGCGGAAGTAGACCACATCCGTTTTTGATAGCTGATGAAATACAACGAAACATTTTGAATAAACCGTCACTGCTAGCTCAACCGAGAAAGAGAAAATTGATGGACAAGAATTCCGTAGATGAAGTACCGAAAATCATGGCCGAAAAGCTTAACGCGGAAGGGGAGACTCGGAAAATTAAGAAATCCAGCGGGACGAATTCACCGAAGAAAGCTAAAATCGAAAAACCTATTAACAAAACACCTAAGAAAAGGTAAGTTTATTGAATTCAAATAAATATTTATTGATTGAAATAAAAAGGAGAGTGCCGAGTAGTTTACTATAAGTAGTAATATGTGAATTGTGTCCACAGAGTGGAATTTTCAAAAAACGTGAAGGATTCTTTCTTTAATAGTGAATAGTTTTAATAGTTTAGTTTATTTCCCTGCTTGTCTGTATGCAAACACTACTTGTACATAGAAAGTACTCCTCACCCTCTGAATCCTTTAAATATGTTCATGTTTTTTGCAGTGCCGAGGCTAGCGGCAGTGCTAAATCAAAAAAATGTGAAACTCCTCCTAAAAAGAATAACGGTAAGAAAAGAGAAGATGCATCGAATAAAGCAACTGACAAAACGAAAAAAATATTAGTAAAAGGGGACACAAACAAAAGAACAAACGCAACAAAAGAAAAAAAACTCATGTAAGTCAGAATTATGTCATCATCAATACTAGGTAATATAATTCATACATTCTAAATATTTATCAATTGTGTCATTCATTATAATTAAATACTTTTTTTCCAGAACTAGCCATTTTGTTGCAAAGAAGTCATACGCTAAAGTTCACAATCGTTCTTCGAAGAAACTGTAAACTGACTGTACCATCTTGAGTTGCTGCAACTACTAGATTAACATAGTTGCTGTCGAAAAAATCTCTTCCGTCGAAAACGTCTTCCATAAATTGTTTAGGTTAAGAAGTGTCCTTCATATTCGAAAGTGAAAAGTAGCAGATATGTGCACCTGTGCAAACTAGAGTTAATATTAGTAGTGCGTGATGTTTGATCGTAATTTGATGTGCATATAATTAAGTTTGACAATCTTATGCATAATATAAAATACCAATACTAAGCTAGTAAGAGTAATTTAAAAAATAGAATTACTCAACTTGTACTACTGTGCTTCGTCTTTATGATATGTACTTTGAACATGGAGTGAATATTTATTAATAAAAATAATTTGTGACTATGATTAATATGCTATAAATGTCATCGTTGATAGTGCAGTTTGATTTTTATAATTTCTTACTTTTC
Organism: Tomocerus maximus; assembly: GCA_019776445.1. NCBI lineage: Eukaryota > Metazoa > Arthropoda > Collembola > Entomobryomorpha > Tomoceridae > Tomocerus > Tomocerus maximus. Next base: position 14,805 of record JABASH010003199.1, on the reverse strand, counting down.
TTACGCTTTGTAAGACAGACATAATTCAATTTGTATGACTATGGACAGGTTATAAGTAGTAGATTAGACTATTCGACATTGTGAGCACATCCACAAATTGTATTGTATTTTCACTACGTATGGTTGGTTGGTTGGTTTCGAGGTATATTTTAAGGAATGCAGATTTTCTAGTCTAATAATTCGGTTTTGAATTATATGCAAGTTTATTCAACATTTTCAAGGATTCTAATAATTTAGAGAAAGTATGAACAAGAGAAAAGCAATTTATTGTTAAGAGATCCCGGGTATCTCACGGAACAGAAATCCCAATACTGCAATGCAGAATCTCCTTCCGCTTTCGCTGAAAACTTTCTCTTTCTTGTAATCTCACTGTGTGGAGCTGCACTACAAAGACTACAAAGATTTGCTCCCAGCTTTCTTGACATCAATCATATTGAGTCCCAAATTTTCTAGAAATGCAGCGATAGTGGTATTCGAATATCGACTATTCGAACAATTTTTTTCGAATATCGAACACTTAGTAGCGTGTTTCTATCAATCGAAAGCGTATTTCTTGATGAGTCCTATGACACGGGGTGCAACGTCCAGAAACTATAAATTAAGAAAGTAACTTTGGTACTTTAAAAAAGCTTTAGTTGAATGTCTGAATGTTCAGTGCAGTAAAAAAAACTGGTGGGACATGAACTGGTAATTCGGATTCAGTTTCATGGTATTTTTTGTTTTCCTTCATATGTCATGTCCCATTATTTTTATTATTGACATAACATTAATTATTGAGTATAGAATAGAACTGCACAGGTGTATAGAACTTTTGTTAGAAGGTTTCTCATTGCATTAGAAATTGGAATCTCACCATCCCACCCTCCCGAACACATCTCCAGTTACCAAGTTTTGTAGTTTCCATTTTCTTGATTCTAGTTTTCGTAGCAGGTGGTTTTCTAACAGCGAGGTGATCTAATCGAGTGGTAGTCTAAACGGGTGGTTGTCTAGCCGGGTGGTAGTGAGTTGATACCATTTCAAAGTCCTGCTCTTTTCATACTTTACGATAAATGTGAGAATATCGCTGTACGAATTCCCATTCAATATTGTACTAACAGTATTTGTGCCATTCGTTTGAAAATTATTCGTTCCCCACAGNACTTTACGATAAATGTGAGAATATCGCTGTACGAATTCCCATTCAATATTGTACTAACAGTATTTGTGCCATTCGTTTGAAAATTATTCGTTCCCCACAGGACTTGACTTGCTAACATGTTTTGTCTTGATTATTTCGAAAATCTCATTAAAGTGCACTAAATATCACGAATTAGAAATGATTGTGTGTATGATAATGTCACAACAGTCACAATAAGCAGTCTGTTTACAAGGCATTCTTCACGAATATTTAGCAATCTCATTATTTTAGTCCAATAATTGACACTTGATGTAACTAATCCGGATGGAGTAATTTGTATGAAATAATGTTTTCCATTCCGCAGCTTTAACCGAAGGAGTTGTATGAGGAAAGGGAAAGATTGTGACATCCCGGGAATAACACGAAGTAGTAGTAGAAATCCCAGTACAGAATCTTCTACCGCTTTACTTGGAAACTTTCTCCTTTCTTTGCTTTCACCGTGTGGAGCTACGAACACTAAACCAATGACATAAGTATCACATGCAGTTTGTGTTTTTTGTATGTAAATAAGTCTCAATTTTAATTCAATGTTAGCAATCTCACACAAAATTACTTATTCGGTCAGCCAACGATTTGCATTTCCAGCCTTGGCCTGAAGTGCGAATTTCTCGCTTCTTGATGGGTTAATGTTGCTATACCGTCTAGCATTTCACAGATTTCAGTCAACAAAATAATGATATTTTTGCTGAAATTATTATTTGTCTCATTGTTCCACTGACTTTTTATAAAGTATTTCAATTTTGAGTTCGTCATTCCTCATCAACTTTCACTAAGCCAGAAGTCAGTCAGAATACCTGGTCAAAATACTCTCTCCTGTTGAAGTTGTGATAAGATGGCTATGAATATTTCATGGAAGGAAGTGATCTTCCATTTGTTCATCTTTTTCGTTGGAGTGTTGATTTTGAAGTGGTTTTATGACCAGTTCTTCTGGAACGTCATTTATCCATATGCTAAGCACTTATTAATGCAGAAGACCAAAGACGAACTCGCAAAATTGGTGACAATTGACAGTCTGAAATACTTGGGAAAGAAAATTGGTGACCGAGTAATCGTATTGAACTAAGTTTGTGATCCATATCGTTATGCTGTAATCATACACAGAATAATATTCCAGAATTCAAAAAAATACTATATCTTATAGTTAGTACTCACATAAAACAGACTCCGTTATTACTTCATAATTTCTTTCACATGATAATAAAATTGTAAGCAGATGATTCCCGAGAAATGAAATAAAATACTTAATATTGATAGCTATATTGACTGACTGAAAGATATGTTTGGATTTTTCTTTTGTTTTGTTTCGTAGTAATTCTTTCGATAGTATTTTGATAGTATATTTGTGATTATTTTAATAATAGTGCGTTATATTCAAGATTGAGTCCAGTCGGCTGAATGGCTACAATAAGGTCTAAAAATAAAGTATTGGAAAGAGTGCACCCTAAGTTGCCTTAGCCTAACATCAATTTTGTTCGCTTTTGATTCGCATTCTATTCCGACAAAAGATTCCGGGTCGAGTTACAAACAGACAAACAAAGTATAAATCTCATCTCCTGCTGTTTCTAAGTCCCATTCTGAAAAGAAAAAAGCACAGAAAATGTTTTTGCCCTCATAGCTCAGCTCTTGTCATGTCACTTGGGTACAGGCAATACAATATGACAATGACAATTATTGCGATATTTAGTAGCATTGTGTTGTGTTGTTTTCAGGAAATTATATCTGATATGATTGCATGAAAAGGATATGTTGTGCGTACATGTACACTAAAAATGTTCTCTTCGACAATGCTGCAAATTGGCACATGAATAATGTAGGAATTGTAAACTATACCGTTTAGTTGGTTTAAAATTGTATTGGGTAGATGGTTACTGTGAAATATACTACTATATCAATGGTCTGTGTAGGCGTAGTAGAGTACGCAAAATGTGAATTCCAATATTCGAATTTTTACAATTGGGGATTACCAAAACTATTGATACAACTTGCAGGATTTAACTAAGTGTTATTTCATCCCTATTGTTATTCCGGGGAAAGTTTTTAGTGTTTTCAATTTTTAAAATTGGATATGTTGTAATAGATTGAAAATTTCAGCCATTTGAAAAAAAACTTTACTAAAATGCGTTACTAAAAATCCCCCGTTAGTATTTCTCGATTTACTTTTCCACTAATGTAGAACGCAATCGAGTTTCATTAGTATATTTAACTAATTGTTAATAAAATTGATCTTGACATGCTGAAATATCTGAGAAGACAGTAGTCAAAAGCTGAAAGCAGTAAAACATAAGTGAATGCTCAAAATGAATACTAATGAGGTTTAGAACTGAAACATGATGTCAACATTCAGTCAGATGTTTCAGGATTATGGTACTTTGCATACTGGTCTTGAATGCGGAGGGACATAAAACTGATTTGATATTAAACGATAAGGATCCTTGAATGGAGTATTTTTAGCTGAGCAAATGCAGATAAATGACGTGATGGAAAGAGAAGGGACAGAGAATTTGTAAGTAAGGACAAAAGGTAAACCATTTACCATATGCTTATTATTGGCGAAAGATGAAATGATTCAGTCTGATATGGAACCATCACTTTTACCATAAAATCCATCCAAGATGCAATCTTAGGAAGCTACTCAATCCAAGGATATCCTTCTCCATCAACTCAATATTACTTTACTTTAGTGGAATGTTATGGAACCTCGTGCTGTCATCCTTCAAGAATTTACGACTTTTCCTACTTGCCGTTGCGTTTCTCCTTCATTCTCTGTCTCACATGGAATACTTACGAAGAGTAGCTACTCTGACAAGCAAAGCTAGACGAAGACTAACTAAGTCAGCCGAGCTGCAGTGAAGTGGCTAGATCGCAGAATTTTTGTAACAGAAAATGACGGTAGGGAGTCCGTGCCTATGTAACGATTGCTAACATGTACCAGAGGCGTAACAACTTATTTTTCCTGGATGAAGATTATAGCATTAAGCAACTCTTTGATTTACATAAACTTTACATACTTTACATATTTACATACACCGTTTGCAGATATTAGTGTTTCAAAGGATTCCATCATTGGGTATTGTACTTTTCTGAAAATTTGGCGACTATGACTTTTCATCTATAGGGGAAGTTTTTCCCAATTTTCCTAATTTTGGTATTTTTTGTTCGAATTTTGAACCATATAGTTGTCAACATTTCTTAACCAAAATTATAAACACACCGTAATTTTCTAGCACTTCATTCTAAGCATAGTATCCACAAAAAATGATCGACTGTGGTAGTTCATTTTTCAAGAAAGTACCAGAATATTTCTGATTTTTTTCTGTAATTTATTCATCAACACCCCGAAAGTGAAAGGCTACGCCCCTTACGCTAAGTATTTCATGGATAGGGTGATGTTTACACATCACATTTTCGCTAGTCGTCTTCCCGAAGCGGAGTTCGGACAGTCATCTATTATTGACATACCATCAAAGTCACAGAGTGATCCTGATCTCGGCTCATATTCCGTCATTTGTTTACTTATACTCTGAATAAGTAAAGTTGGAAATTCCTGGAAATTGTTAGTCTGCATGCCATAGTAAAGCTATAACTTTTGCCGAGCTTTTAAGAACATTTTCTGGAAAGGTTTCCTTTTAGTGGAGACATAGATTTCACTGTGTAGATATTAAAAGCTGCGTCATCTAACACTGAAGGACATTTACATTACTTACAGTGTTTTTGCACTTAAAAGTAATTTCCCTTCAGAAAATATTATATCATTCTTTTAGCGGAGAGTGAGACGATGACCTGACTTTTATTTAAATCGTTAGCCACTTTTTATAACTAAATCGCTTTTGTCTTTGTGAGTCTGTTGGTTTCAATTGGATGCATTCTTAGACCGAGTCCTTTTACTGTCTCGCTCTATGAATAGTTATATCTGAATGGATCTCACACCATGACTCAATTGACACAATTTAGCCCTTCCCCTGACTAAAACAAAGAAAGGAAGTGAAAATCTAAGTAAGCACTGAGCTGAACACAAGGCTTTTACATATACATCTTTTTTTCCATTACAATAGAGATGTATATTGAACGGGCTCCTTGCCAAGTCACTATCCCCGGCGTGGCCGTCCAATCCGAAGAATGTAAACTCAAAATTCGCGACTTGCTCAAGAGTAAGTAGTCAGTGAAGAAATGAATGCTACATTTAAAGTAATTGTCATATTTTATACTACATCCTTTTACCCAAGCCAAAGGTGCATATCTTCATCCTTTCACAGAAGATGTAACTCCACGGAACAAATCTGCATACATGGATAATGAACTTTTACACATAGGCATCTAGGGATTATACATGATACTTAATATTTATAATGGTGTAGGCAAAAAATTAAACTTGTTATTCCGCACACATTTACATAAAGACAACATTCCGCACATTTAACTTTCATTTTACCGAAGAATTCATTCATTTCTTTTTTGTTTCAACGATATTCCGGGAGAGACAACTTCAATTTGTAAACAACTTCTGAAAAATGAGATGTTTCCAGTGGATGGTGTAGCGGAAAATCGGGAAATCTGGAACAATTAAATATGAAACGGTATTATTCATGTAAAATAAAACTTAGTAATGATCTGTTTGATAAAATCTGAAATAATGTGTTCAATGGTTTTAGATTTGTAAGCACGATTTTAAGCGATTTTCAGCAATTGTTAAGTTTTTTATAGCGACCCTGAGTGTATGTAGTTAGAATGAGTAATAGAGTTTTAAAAGTACTTGACACAACGTGACAACCATTAGGGATCATACTGTAATTTAGTTTGAAGTGATTTCATCCATTTATCTGCAGGAGTCCTCGGGTAGAGTTGCGGAGGAAATGGAGATATAATTTTATATGTGTCTGATGCATTGTACAATGGTTGCATCCGTTTTGAAGATTTGGGAGTCTAGTATTGCAGAATTGTACGGATTTAAAAAAGTTTACACAAAAGAAAGTACAAACTAGATAGTGGAAAAGTTTCTCCGCTCATTTCCTCCGTATAATGCATGCAGTAAATCAGATTCTCGTCTCAATTATCATAGTTTCTTATCAGTTTGACTTTTATAGTTACTTCTATTGAAAAAATAGCGCTCCCGCTAGGTTAGTATATTAGAGTTCGTTTCAGAAGCACATGGTTTAATACGGAAACAAAGATAAGCAAACAGATGACAATGAAGAATCCATTAAGTCAGAAATTCCTGTAAATTTTATTAGAGAGTAATGCGCACCTGTGAATTAAATTCGGTGGAAATTGAACAGAGGGGGTTATGACATTATGATGAGATGAAAAGAATGACGTGAAAGAAAGAATTTCAGCTCCATCCATCTACTGTGCTCCATAGACAGATTACTTTTCCAGTTGAAGAGCCAGGATGACATGGAGGCACAAGGACTCGAGTGCAGACCAAAGCTTTGATCAGAAAAGAGGGAACCCGTCTTGATGATGAACAGTGGAAAACGAGGCCGAAGAATAGACGAGAACACACACGCACACAAATTCTCAACAGAATTTGGCTGACTGAATCGATTCCGGAAGATATAAACGAAGTAGTGTGGGACTTAGGACTCGTGAGTTCCTTTCCTGAATCTATGACTCTGAACATCACATACCTACTGGTTGCTTTTCTCCTATTTCGTAATGTAACGTACTTTCTCAAGATCGATGAGATTCTGCTAAGGCATTAAACCATGCTGTATTGTATTGTCTATAGTATTGTTCCCAGGCTTCCCTCGATAATATAGTCACAAGTCCTCGTGTGGTTTCCTTCTCTTTTGTCTCGTCTCTCTCTGACTCAACTTTCTCCTCCGATGTGTCTGTGACTTCAAGTTGCGAATTCTACTTATTTGCTACACGCTAACTTCTCCTGACTTCACAGCCATAAGTAAACAAGACAATACTGTGATGGAAAAGAATCAGAATCCAGAAACTTGAGAGGAAATGCATAGTTATTTATATCTGCACAGAGTGACGGATAGCCAAATAGCCAACCACTCTATTGTGATGCAAAAAATAGAGACCAGCAACAAAAAAATTCTATGAATGAACCAAAAATATCTTATATTACAAGATACATATCCTATTTCATATTTCCTAGGGAGATAATATACATTATTTCATCCTAGTATCTCCAAGATTTGTGAATCCAATATAAAAGAACGTAACTAACATTTTGTTCTGCACAATCCGAAGGATTTTCCTTCTGAGATGGTCTAAGTCCTATCTATGGGAGTGTAATATGATGTAAAGGCGTGATAGTGACAGTAGAGAAAGTCGGAAGGAAGAAGTGAAAGCCCAGAGTGCTATGTTCAATCCATTCCTCGCAAAGCTAACTCATCCCATTTACTTAAGAGAATACGAGTGGAAATCTGATATTCACTTGAGATTGTGTCCGCAGTCAATCAATGCTAAGTTATCTCAACTTTCCTCTGCTCGGCGTTACTTCACTTTCAGACTGTTAGCTTCAACTTGGGCTTTGACTTGATTCCCTCTCCCCTACGTACTATCTCCTATCTTGTACATTGAATATATTGCATATCATATATATTAAGCCGGACTATGAATAACTATATATATCTCTGTTTGTAAATGTTGTCTTTGACTGCAGGGAATTGATAGAAAGACTTTCCTCTTTCACATACGCTGGACTGAAACCATACAACTTTATTTCCTCTATGTGATTGTGATGTGTTTCACTTCAACTTTCACCCAGGAAAAGATTTCCTTTCTCCCATGCTATACCGTATCCGGTTCGGTTGAACGTTCTCACAAACTATTAACTTCTGATAATATTTGTAATGCAAGCCGATAGATGATCGTCAGTTCATTCAGTTCAATGTACTATTTATCCATTTCCTCCCATAGAATTCATTTTCAAATGTCAACCAATACTTACAGAGTATAGGTACATATCCTTTTCCTGTCCAAAACTTCTGAAATTACAAATTTAGACATATTTAGAACATTCATTTCGCTTACAAATAGTTTACTTATCCAAAATCCACTAGTGTGCACAAATGTTTTGCCAGTTTGTATCCTTTACAAAGTTATCATGCTGTAAATTGCAAAAATAATTGCAAAATATAGGCCGAGAGACTTACCTATAGAAGTAGGTACCCTCGCTAGTGTTTCAAATGACATTATCTCTGTAGTGTGTTATTAAAACATATTTAATTTTCAATTGTTTACATGTTGACACCTGGTGGAATTGACAGAGACATTTGACAGTTGTAAGCCAGAGGAAGTTGTCATGTTATCATGTAATGCAATGATATCGGATCATCTACTCCGCGACGGGAAGTAAAATGGCTAGAAAGCATTACAGATTAGGAGTCGGGTCCAGAGATTAAAAATTAAAGCCCTTCCTGTCACCGCATAAACCATTAGAATTAATACTTTGAATATCTGCGGATGGTTGGGAGAAGTTATGTCTGTTATAATATTATTAAGGCGCTATAAAAAGCATATGGGATTTTGCAGTGCGGGTCATATATATTTCTGTTAGGGAGAAAGTCCAAGTTTTGGTAGTGCACGGATTTGGTTTAGGATTTCGGCATTGTAAGTAGAGTACCCGGTACATCCGTACATAGGATTGTTAGGTACGACAATAGAATGAGAACAGGACGGAAGGAGTCATTGGATGTATTATATATAGAATGTATATGAAAAGAAGTGCACACATAAAGCTTTCTCCCTCGCTAGTGTAATATCTTTTGCATTAGTAGTTGCATTAAGTGTTCGTGGAATGTATCTAAGCGAACGGAGCGAAAGCAGCAAGATACGAAAGGACAGGAACAGGACACAATGTTGGCAAGACACATTTTCATTAATAATTGAATGAATATTACTACAAGCCTATAATTCATTCGCGGCCCAAGGAGAAAGCTTAGCTACATTACATTACATACTTTCACCATTCATATATTCAGCATTACATTAGAGCTTAGCGAATAAGCTCCCATTATTATTTTACTGAAATATTCGCACATTTGTACGAAAAGTAAGCCGCGGAGGCCTGTATGCAGGCAAGAAGTGAATCCTAATCGCAACTACAGCAAAAACCGCATGTAGCAGCTACGTGACAAATACGAATGGCAGAATTTATTCCTCATGATATGAGATTTAGACCTAGGCACCACCGTGGGCTTGCCCTTCCCTCCGCCCTCTTCTTCCCGCCTATCTGAAATCTAATATTGAATACAATGTATCTGTAACAGCTCGAAATTCCGAATGTATTTACCTCTGTATCACGAACACCCAACCCGCTCCTATTTTGCATATGTGTAAAGATGAGCATGATACTAGTAGCCAGTAACAGCGTAGAAATTAGTAGTTTCTACCGGAGTAATAAATAATCAAAGCGTTAATAAGCAAGCAAGTGTTTCTACCCCAAAAGCTACAAAGTACACGTATGCAACCGAAAGCCACAGATATATGAATTATTAGGCATAATCAGATGAAAGGAGCCAGAAGTTTTGCAACTCCATGCATTCAATTCCAAATCAGGGTCCTTAATGAACCAAGGTATGGCGTTGCAGAATTTACTCCAATTTCGCCTTTTCTTCCCAGCAAGATAGAATTAAAGTACAAATTGCATACATTCAGCATATTTTCTAGAGATTGTATTTGATTCCTGCACTAGAATATCCAGGGAAATTTCTTTTGTGGCAAATTGTAATAGATGCCCGTGATAGTAGAGCGCATAGCAGTTTTAAATGATACTATGTACAGTACCTAAGGGTGAAGACAGGTAGTTGTAACGAGATAGGAAAGAACGGAACGAATATAAGGCAAAAGCTGTATAGCCTTTCAATTTTGAAAAGTTGCCATGAATGATCTCGTTAGTTAGTTGCAGATGATATGAAGTGGAAATTGTAGTCGAATCAATAGAAATGTCATCATGATGGTACAACAGAAGAAGAGGAGGACAGTAAAATGACTACCATTCTCTTCGTTTCAATCCGTAAACAATTTTATTTTAAGTGTCTATTCACCATCCATGTACACATTAGCACTTTCACTTTAGTCTATTGGAGACGATTTAGCCAAATCAAAATCAAACGAAACCAACTATAGTGGGCATTTTGCCAACACTTGAAATGAATGTTGCTATGTATTCTTCCAATATAGTAATTTTAGGGTTACTCTTTAGTTACACACAGTTCAGTACACATAATTCTAGGGAAGGCTAAGTATATGGTACTAAGTCTACGGTAACTGTATTCCTTCCTGAAAAAGTTATACGATACGTATGTATTCTATTGAACATGAACTAGTAAAAGACGAATGGAGCATTCGTCGTAAGATATATAGTGTTTTTTGTCTCGTTGATATTATTATATAGAAATACATACATTTTACAAAACCAATAATGTAGGAGAGGATGTGATATAGTCTGGTGGATCTTTAAATGAAACCAGCAAGTACATACTTACATTGGAACATAGTAGGGAGGTATAGGATGGACACAAACGGAGACACATTGTAAATATAATGACATAGGTAAGTATCTTATATAAGGGATAAGGAATGCAATATTAAATGTATCACTATCTATCTACCTCTAGTACTTGCTTAGATGAAAATACATGTACGTATACCTAGTCACAAGAATGACTTTTTATCATGTCCTTTCTCCATGTGTCCTCGAAAGCTTTTATTTGGGTCGATTTCTTGTCTGCTTTATTGCGGCATTTATCTGTATCTGTGCAACTTAGTGATGTTCTGTTGTCCGCACACTAGGAAAACAAAACAAAATGGCAAATATGCCAAAATCCTCTCTTTTGTCAAACTATTTATCTTATGAATGTGAGCATTAAATATTATTACATATAGTGCATCCATTTTTTTGAATATAAACTGCCCACTGGGCAAAATTGCTTTCCTTACAGTAGGAAACCAAAGGAAACATTTTATGTCGCCTTTAATTAGGGTAAAAACGCTCAATGGTCAACTCTAGATATATTCTTCACAAAATTAATTCTTACGGTCATTACCATGATTATGTAGTGCAGTGCTAATACTACATTACTACTTTAATCCTTACTTATGTAACTTTACATATAATATGTCGATTTAAAGGATACGAGTTACTACTAAGAGTGTTCTTATTTTCAAATCCGAAATAGCATTTTCCTAGCATTAAAGCACCAATTGCCAAATTCTTTATAACTACCAGGCGAAAGTACCATTTCCAAAATCTGATCGTTTTAAGTATTTTCAAATCAATATGGTTATAGTTGTTGTATTATGCAAATCTATACACTCATGGATTACTGTACTTTTGTTTTGTATACTAGTATTTTTTGTAACAACTTACTTAGATTACTTAGTACATACATACTAATTTTTAGGTAATTACAAAATCACAGAATGTTTACACGGTTTTCTAAATGTAGTAAAAATTTCAACAGACCCTTACATTTGAGTACAAGTTTTACGGGGATTAAATGATTTTGCAGCTACAGATCAGAAGATACATAAAGGCAGCTTGTGACAGTCGAGTAAAGAAAAAGTAACACCTTAACACTACAGAATGTAAACTGGAGTGAAATAAATACAGATGTAATGGATGAGTTTACAACCGCTATCATTCCACTGGATATAGAAGCCTCAGCTTTTCTCCGTTGAATTGCTGCTATTTTATCACCTGAAACAAAGCAAAACTTTTGTTAAGGTACCATTAGTGATATTACTTCATTTCCTGTTCAATACCAGGGCTATTAAAATGTCAGTGATTAAGGTCGGATTTACACTTGGATTTTAAAAGATGCGAAGAATTTAAACTTTTCCCATTTAAAATACGGAAAAATTAGCGCCATTTTTGTGCCCTGTCCATATGTAATGTAAAACTAAATGTTGGTTCCGAGATTTTGAAATAATGTACACACAGTTCAAAACAGTGATAAAAAATCGGTAGATAAGTTGCTTATTGATATTTATGGACTACAAATTCAGAGATCTGATTGGCTGCTGCCGAAGGCGCTGCCAAATAGCTCGTAGAATTTGTGGTTTATAAATACAATTTTTACAATTATGAGGAGCACTTTTCACCAACGGGTAACCTGCGAGGATCCAAGAAAACGAAGCGGCTAATTCAAAGTGTGACTTACTATTAAGAATTTGTGTTGGAAAACATGAAAAATAATACCTAAATTACATTTTTCAATGTATCTACTGATACCCGGTGTGGTTACCATTTAAAATTCAATTTTGAAAATTGGAACCTATTGAGTGCCTGAAAATTAGGCAAATATTTTGAAAATGGTAGCCATTGTAGTACTCTAGTTTTAGGCGTTCTTCCGCAATGATGATTTAGCAAAGTGCCGACAAAGTGCCCCTCGTTAAGGTGGAAAAAATGTATAGGAAAGTACTAAGTATATAAATAGATCGCAACAGACGGATGTAAGTGAAAACAAGATTAGGTCGTGAAGACACAAGTGAGAAAAGTAGTTAACGGTAGTTAGGGGACAATGAAGGTACTTAAGTGAAAGAGTTTTATGGAGTTTGAGGCTGTAATGATAATTATCGATGTAATCTAATGACACGTAAGACAAGGAAGAAGAAAGCGCGTTAGTTAGTGGGTTTTTCAAGTGCAGACAAATAGATGGTGTATAGTAGAAATAGTACCTTGGGATATATAAACCATAGTTGATGCAGGATCAGCGTTGGCTGTCTGGCAAGTGTAATTACCCGAGTCGGAAGCCTGGGCATCTTCTACTATCAGTCTGGAATGAGTTTTGCTCCCTGTTTCCGTTTGTACACTTACTTCGCGTGTGCTGCCATAATTTATCATACGATCGTTGTGGTACCAAAATATGTACTCGGGAGGTTTCGGACTCTATATATAAGTATAAGAAAATCCGATTAGATTCTTAACATTATTCAGTTCACTCACACACTGTTGTACTATTCATTAATCTTTAATATGAGGGATGAGACAGAGACGCATCATACTTGTCAATTGCTCAAATAAAATTGTCAATTTTCTCTAGATTTAATGGATTTTAACTGAGAAATTGCTAGAAACGAAACCTTTACTTACTTTCTCAACGATGCAGACAAGATTGATGGTGCTCCCTTGCTCAATATGGTATTCCCCATTGCCCAATATGAACGCTTCCGGAATGGCCACAAATAAATGCACCACCGACGATGCTATTCCTTTTCCTGTAGACACCTGAATTGACAAGAACAAAGAAATATGAAATCCCTTAAATTAAGTCACATTTTTATGAGAGAACACCATTTTCCCCGGAAAACTTTTGTAATTTCCTTCTTTTCGCGAAAAAAATAATTATCGACAGTTACGAAACTGCTAACTTGGCCAATGGAGAAAATTCTATTTGGAATAAGTTCAAAGAAGAAGAAGAAAAGGAGGTATTTACTCAACTCACATTATCAGGCCAAAGCAATAATATGAAAAATGCCAACAGGCCGGAAAGATTGAAGCGAACTCATAGGGAGGGAGGAAAAGGACTTGCAATCTCAACTTTTCCAGTCTACGTCTAATACCGACATACTACAAAATATAAGGTAAGTCAAGTAAAAGTAAAGAGGCAAAGCTTTCATTTTCATCTATTTTGGAATCTTTTCACTTTCTTGGACTTTTCAACTTTACGACTTCAGCTTAGCGTCTTCTCTGCCTCTCCTCATGTCACTTTCAGCAAGCACCTTCTCACTTCTCTATTCTTTCATTTCCCTATTCATTCACCGTCACCATTCATATCATTTGATAAATGCGTCCTCCTATCTAACACTCCCTTATACAACTCTATGCATATCTGTCGACTTTTTTCTGCTCTCAAATATATATTCAACCCTTCAATATGAATAGGATATAGATCATATTACACATCTGATCGACTTACTTTTCTATAAATCTACATATAGGGAATAACAAGGATTTACTTATCCTCAAGCTATATAGGAACCTATATTTGGTGACGACACACGGCAAGACAAAAGTATATTACATCTTGCATAATCTCAATCGATAAAACTTTTATCTCCTTTACTATTAACTGACTTAGCATAGGGAATATTGTCCAGAGATATCCAGTCAACTACATTCACTCTCTAGTTTTACATCCAAATCAGATTTCCTCCATCCATTCAAATTTAGATGAATAGTAGCTTCTCTACTTCGCATAAGGTACAATCACCAATATTTATACTCTTTTCCATCACATCGAACAGATACATATTATTGTTACAAAAGTAAAACTATTTGCCCTGTGAATTTTGGCATACGCTGCATATCTGAAATACCTACCATCATGCTGACTATCAATTCACTAACCATTTTGCGAATACGATATCTACATCAAATTACAAATAACATCATAAACAATTTGGTCCTTCGCTACCTATATCAATTTGTAAGGGCTAAATATTATGGAGTCATAGTCTGTGAAAATTAAGTCGAAACATTAATGTGAACCAAAATTAAGATTTAGGAAATTATATGACATTTTTTGCAATTTGCTGCGATACTGAATATCTGTATTAGGTATTCATTCTCCCATTATCAAAATGATAAACCCACATACAAAGATAACCATTTCACATTTCCTGCACATATCCGAAAACCCGTACTCCCATCCATAGCCCAATGA
>JABASH010003198.1:0-17271 GCA_019776445.1 Tomocerus maximus | reverse complement strand
TACGTACTAATTGCAGGTAATAATAATAATTTTGGAAGAATAAGCAAAAAATTAAGAGAAATAAAAAAAGACTTAAATAAATTTGCGCACAAAATATTACAGAAAGCTAAAAACACACTTAAAAGTCTTTAAAGTGACTAGATTAATATTAATTATATATGTAGGTCGGTATTTGTTGGGTGGTTGCCATTATAATTGTATTCGAATCTGTTTGGAATACATACTTATTTACCTCTCAATTTAAGCAAAGTAGAACTCTGCTTTCAAATAAAGTATACATGCATACTTTGAAATAAACATTTCGGATCGATTCGGGTAGGGAACGGAAAAATGTTGTCTCCCCGTCAATGGAACATTAGAGAAGTTGGCAGAGAGAGGAGGAACCGCAGTCGCGTGACTTGCGTTTCTTTTTCTTCTGATGTCATATTTTGCTATTCTTGTCATCCTCTCTGCTATTCGGAGATACGTCCAAATCCACTTCTGATGTCGAAATTTGACTTGGTTGACCGAGTTGCAAAGACCTAGCGGCGGTAGCTTCAGTTTTTGTTGCTCCTGTTACAGTTTCCGGTGTGAGTGAAGGAGTACGAGCTGTGGCCCCTTTCAAAGGCTCCTGCCCGAGCATCTCAGAAGAACTTTTCACCGTTTTTCTGGTCAAAAAGTAAACATGCATTGGCTCTGCCTTTCCCTTCATCGCCACTGGTCCGCGGTCCTCAAAGTGGAATGACGGATCAAAATTTTCTTCCGTCTGAAGCCATCTGGAATTTCAACAGTAAAGTATACTTTTTGGTCTGAGTTTATTATACTGAGGTATATGAATTACTAATACTATTGCTCTGAGGATTTTTAAATTATATCCGAATAAACTACCGCAGGTACAAATACTTTAATTAAATAGGTGTTCAGATTTTCATGCCTTCGTATTACAACCATTAAAATATTTATTTCTTGTTCTTTAGACTTTTAATGCGTAGGAAGTGCTGGTGCTACGTCCGTATGTAGTGCATGATAAATGCGATACGTACTTTCTACTTATTTCCACTTGGTTCACAGGTTTATAGAAATAGTCAAATATAGAACTAAATAATAAAGCATCCATAGCATATAAAACGGACTTAAATATAATCTAAATATGTAGGATGCTTTGTCTGATGCTCAAATGGTATCAACGCATATATATACCTAAAATCAAGGTTTTCCCACTGGGAAACATGGGAAACAAAATAGAGTGGAAAATGGATACAGTGAGAAATATTTGTAAAGCAAAATATTTACCAAAATTCAAATTTCCTGGCCTTATTTCCCATTTCCCCTTTATTTCCCAGATGTCCAAAAAATAGGGTGGGGAATGGGAATATCTGAAACTCTATCTACAATAAAATTACAGTGAGTGAACTTTTTCTGTGTGCAGTGAGGGCAATCCTTCAATTTTATCTTTATCGTAAAATTTTAATAGTAGCCACACATACCAACAGAGTACAACCAAATATGATGATCTTTAGCATTTTCACAAATAAATAATCGACTTTTAAGCATCGGAAATAGTGTGGGGGTACAAAAAACCCGTTTCACTGAATTGGGACAGTACTTGTGCGGACTACGTAATCCCTTTAAATTTTTTAACTTGACATTTGCAACTATCCATGCTTATTTGAAATGAATGACATCAAGTTAGGCCTTATCTCCTGCTTATAGTGCGGCATGCTGCTGTTCATTAATTCATTAATGTATAAAAATGGAAAATCAAAAGCTGAGACCGTTTGATTTGAATGGTCAGTCTTAGTAAAAGTAAATTGTAATAAATTGCATACCTAGTCTCATCAGTCTGTTCTTATATAGCTTGTTATACTAAAGTACAGATATTTAATAGTCGTTGGATTAAAAGTGAACATGTAGGAAATTGTAACCAAAGAATAAAAAATAACTTTGCATACAGTAGTCATAATAGAGTTGTGTTTTGCAGTTTGCAATCAAATAATAAGTAACACAATGAAACAAAATCTAATAGTGCAAGATGATATTTTTCTCATTCTTACAATATATGGCACAAAGTCAGTTGTTGTAAATACATGCTCGATATAACTATCTGTAAGCTACCAACCAAGATTGCTCTAACAGTTGTAGATGTGTATAAGTAGGGACGCGATATGACTAAGGGAAGATGAAATGTTCATTATTATTTAAGATAAACGTATCTTGATAATGTTATAATGTTTACGTTACACAAAACATTCACTAACCCGAATTTTTCATGTTACTTTAAAGAAATAATAATTACCGTTTGGAAAGCACAAATAAAGCCAACCGGCCAATAATACCTACCTGCTGCTTTAGACTCAATTCTATATAGCTGTAAGTAAGTATATTAAGTGCTTCTCAGTATTATCAATAGTCAGAACATGTATAGACAGTTTGTTATCGTACCTGCGTAAATATCTTGCTATAATTCTCAAACTACTTGTATCGTATGTATCATAATTTATGTATTTCCGTGCACCTAGATATCACAGAAAATGTTCCAATCTTGACTAGATAGGGCCGCAGTAATATTTCACAGAGGATTTTATTGTACTAATGATAAGTTGCCTGTATTTATATTTACATGTTGGCTGTCTTTTGGGTGTGCAAGGAGTTTAATTTGTTTCTGCACACTGAGTTGGCTACTGTGCACTTTACCGACGGATTTATATGTCAGTTGCATTTATTTGCTTGTAATGCGGCTGGATTTACCTCGGCTTAATACAGTTCTTTCTTTGTAGCACCCTTTTTGTTTCATGGTTCAGGTGAGCACAAATACTATAATAATTTTTAAGACAAGAGCATCGTGTATCTGCAAAACAAACAAACGCACGAGTGACTTCTGCAATTGCAGACTAATGTTTAGTAGCCACAGTAAGTGGTATCAGTAGAGTCAGGCAGACGATTTTAAAACTCATAATCATTCATATTATGCTGGTAATCATATAGCTAAGGGCAGAGTACCATGTGTGGAAGGGGAAATGCTATTTCAGATGAGATGATCGCACAACCTTATAACCCAGCAATCTATGTGCGATGAGAACTCGCAAAAAACTCAAGTATTTAGCAAAGAAGCATTTTACAGCCACAGAAGATCTGAATACGAATTTTCTCAACTCGACTTCTCGTTGAAAGTATTCAGTTATTTTTGTAGAAGCGACAAATTTCGAAATAGAAAATGGCTTCACTTTTTGAAAACAAATCCACGTTTAGTCAAATTACTTTATGAAAATTTGGGTTAGGTACTCTTATAAATTAACTTTAATATTAATTGTATCTAAATAAATAGCCGGATTAAAAGTTACTTGTATGCATCTTCAGACACGTTGATTCTTCCCTTTTCTCCAGTTGTCTCCGTTCGACTTGTCAAGTTGACTGTATTCCCAAACAAACAGTAGCGAGGCATGCGCTGACCAATGACACCTGTCACTACTTCCCCAGAGTGAATCCCAATCGTTATTCTCTGTAAAACAAACAATTCCAAAAGATAAATCATCAATCCGTGCCATTTCTAGACATGTAACATGAATATTGACTATATATTCTTAGTGGGCGCTAAGATCATCTCAGTAAAACTATTTAATATCTGTACGAGGAATAACTTAAACTTAATTTCTCTGCTGCAAAATTGTTCTATTTGACTGTTTGTTTCAACCGTTTACACTTGCAATTTTCTTCCATTTTGTAAACCAGTGCAATAAATAATTTAACCGCTATAAAATTATGATAATGATTCTGAAGATGATTCTCAAACAAAGCGTAAATACTTGTGCAGAAACAGCAAACTTCTTGACAATGTACCAGAAATGAATTGTGCGAGACGAAAGTTTCATCTCACAATGACAGAAAATAAAAAATAAAATTACGATCATTACGCGAAATTACTAAAATGAGAACAAGGTAATTGCCTAAATAATAAAACAACGCAAATATGAAACTTGAAAAAGGGTTAACAACGACCGAGTAAAATACTGTCTGTAATGTGGATAACAAAACACCAAGAACAACAGAAGTTCGAATGATTAAACGGTGGAAAGGCATGCTTATTATACAAAGTGACCAGCAATATTAATAAAGATAGGTACCTAAATAATTGGAACTTTGGTGATAAATTCTCAAATAAAAGAAAGCAACATGCAAACGGTGCAACCTGTAGGTAATCATGTTGATTCTAATTGAACAAATAACAAAGTAACGTTAGCTTAGTTTTCAATGCCCCTACATCTCACTTATCAGTGTAAATAATAATTTAATAGTTGCTCATAAATCAGCTATTAGTTTTATCTAGAACAGCGGGCTGGAGAGCTGCCTGGGATGTGAACTGCAATACGCACACACAGTCACTGTAGTTTTACATATTTCAAAATTATTATGGCGTCCGAAGGGTGCATTTATGTAGCAACCTCGTACAGGTATAAATTCCCTTTGAAAGTTCAATTCATTCCTAACATCATCCCAGAGAATCCTTCAATTCTGCTTAGACTGCTATTCAACAGGATAGACATAGAATTATGTAGCATAATATTCTTCTTAAGTGAGCGGCAACAGATGCATTCCCCTACCCCGGCTGATCATTGATAGCTCACTTAATTTTCAATCAATCTGGACATCGATAGTCTCAAAGTTTATAAAAAGTCGGTCGATCTATCCTGGAGGGTCACACTTGTCACAGCTTTAAAATGCAAAGGTCGTAGTGGGCGCAAAACGGGCCATTGCGACTCTTCAGGACGCTGAAAACATGATTTTACCAATTGGAGTTGTTTTTGAGTAATCTTGGATTTTCTAGAGAAACTTAACTCAAAGGAATTTGGTCGAGTTAATAACCGAGTCCAAATTGAATGATTGGTGTCGCTGCAGGCAACTCTTAATTTGTGTAAAAACCTTAGCTACATGGAAACGCTACGATTGCATTTTGTAGGCGTACCTAGATGGCAGACAGAACATAGTAAGCAAGAATAGCACCACCAATCAAGGTAGGCACGGACGTTTAGAGTGTCGGGGATACGTCAGAGAACTTGCAGAGTACCCATGACACTCTGAAATTTTAGCTTGGTACTAATACTACTGTTATAATGCATTGTAATACTAGGTATTGGTAAGTAGAAATCATAATAATAACATAAGCTAGGCCTATGCCAAAAACGGCGAATTTGAGAATTTAGCTAATAATAAATAACTAGTACGTTTTACTTAGACAACTGCTTAAATAAATGCTTACCACTTGAGTGTCTTCGTATTCAATTTGTTCCACTAGGTCCATCATATCGAGAGCCAAACCTGCCATACACTTTGCATGAGATAAACAGGGTTCTGGCAATCCACTTACAGCCATGTACTTGTCTCCCACCGTTTCAACCTTTATTACAAATATTCCATAAACTGCATCAAATTATAATAACCATCGTAGTATTATTTTCGTTTTTCTACGGTTCCAGTTTCTGTCATTCATTGCCAAACATTCAACGCATATTACATTTTGCTCCCAAAATGGAACAGCATACTTCATTGATAATTTTAATTAGTATCTGTAAATTAACTCAGCGTCTCGTAAATCAGAAAATCTATACCAATAGTTTACGTAAAATGTTTTCCCAAGTACACTTGTAGTGCAACAAAGAAAGTATTACCGCTAAAAGTCAAGATTTCTTTAAGATCACTCTGTGAAGGAGTTAAAAAATATTTTTTGAAGTTAAACAACGTGCAAAGTCCCAAACTCTCTAGCTAATTTGGAAAAATTAGCAGAGTTTTAGTAAAATTGTTTACCTCGTGTTGTTAGGTTAAGGAATGCTCTGGTATAAGGTATACTGATAGTGACAGTAACAGATCAATCAGGTAGGATACGAAAATTTTAGTTCAAAATATTGAATTATGAAATTGACGTTCATGGTTCTGTAAGAATCTAAGACTAATTTTATGTACAGCAAGCTAATTTTGAAAGCCACACATTCTTTAAATTATTCTACAAACTAAATTTTAAACAATTGAAGAGCCGGGTGAAAAGAGATACCCAACAGAGATTCAATGACAGTGAACGGACATAATATAACTGATATGCCAAAAGAAAAAAACTGAATTAGATAAGCTACACAAGATATTTTGGGGGCATATTAATTGAGAGGCTAACCATATTTGAGTAGGTACCTACTTCCTGTCTCTTTGGTGCTACTTATAACCTACAATACTTCAATATTATACCATTCAATAAGTAGGACGTTGTGCAGAACTGCTAACTCAACAGATATGTCTAAAAATACAAGATCTAGCAGGAGAATATTTTTGAAACTTATTGTTACAAATGGTTTTGCAACGTTGTTTGCAAATGACGTACATCAAGCACTAACTTAAGCTACAAGTGTGAATGGAATTTCGGGGAACCGGAAGGAAGAGAGGCCCACCTTGTACACATTCGGGTTTTTCTTGGGATCGGTGAGAACATCGAAAGTGGTGTAGATGGCATTGAGGAGCTGAACAATTTTCATGGGTGAGTTTGAGTTTCGAATGCAATATTCTGTGAATCCGACGACTCCTGAAAAGAGAAGCGTGACACAGGCAAACCTCTTGGCTGGAACCGGACGCTCATGTCTCAACTCGTTGGCGACCGTCGGAGGCAGAACTGAGTACAGGAGATTGTCCGTCTTCTGCTTTTCATTTTCCAACTCCCTGAAACGGGAAAAGCATTTGTTTAATTTGCTCACAAGATCAGAAAAAATACTAAGCCATGAATTTTTGTAATTGCCCGACTCATGTTTCCTTAGTAGATCGTGATGACATAACAATTAGCGTGTGCCCACGGAATGTAATGTAGGTTGACAAATCGAGTCTTTCATTGTCGTAAATAATTTCGGTTTCAACACGAACATCAACACAACAGAAAAGAGTTGGCAGGATAAAGAGAAATCCTTTGGATTCGTTAAATAAACGAGCGATTGTTCTGTAAGTGGACGAGAATCAAGATCAAAGGGAACCTGGGAAATTAGGGATAATGGGCAACTCTTCCGACAGATTACACGTCTATTCTTGCTCCGCTTTTTGTTCTTTCGCTCTTCAACTGCACTTCCTACTTAATCCCAGGTTCTCGACGTTACTTATTCTCTACCTGACCAGAGTCCAAAGCAAAATCATTTTATCCAGCCAAAGTAAAAAGTTTAAAGAACGATATAGCAATAAGATATCCTTTATTGCCCACTCTCCGGCTAATTCCCTTCCCCTTCGGCAGCTGTGCGAACTAAACTCTTTCATTACTCCTAATAAAACTTTAACAGATTTTCCCCAATTTTCTGTTCTAGCCATCTGAAGTGGAATGAAATGAACAATTCCTATTACGGAAGACTGAAAGGGTTCCAATAGTACCCTTTACGACGGACACACATATTCAAATACAGAAATAGCAAATTACTTTGGCCACAACGATACTACCAAATACTTCTATTTATTAGGCGGCCATAGACAAATGCGCAATACTATCTTGCTTTGCTTGGCACAAATTCTGGCTCGGACTCGATTGAATCTTTCTTCAGGTTTCCATCACATTTGTTCAGATTACATGCAATGGACTGCACTGGAGAATAGACAAAAACAGTTTCCCAAAGACTGTTATTAAAGTTACGGGAGTCAAACGAGAACATCTCCGGACCGAACTCAAGCAAGTAACTCGATTGAACTCTACCCAATATGAAACGGAATTCAATGAACAATGCAAATCCAATCAGCTTTCCAGCAATCTAAAAATGGGAATTCACATTGTTGAGTGACCTGTACATGGAACCTTTTACTACAAACCCATAAGTTAATATTGGATTGCTCCACTTCTTCAAGTTTCTTCCTGTCCAAGGCAAGGAGCTTTATATTTATTATCTCAGAGTACAGAGCAAACCTTTTATATTGTCCGTCCCATCGTGAGTCCGATCTATTTTAATATTTTAATGGCGTGAATATTTATGCTGCATTTACACCTTATCGAAGGACATCCTAAAGCATTTTATATCAGTGCATGTGCATCCAAATCACCCCCATGATAATAAATCCGTTGGCATCCTTACAAAATAGAGTAGTTGTACATTTTAGTGAGACGCTAATTTACTTCCATTTTAATAATGTACATTTATTTCATTGTCAGACTTAATCAAGTTCTTCCATGTAACAATAAATTCACTGGAAGGAATAAACACTTTTGAGAAAGTCTAAACAGAAAAATAGAAAATTTTCAAATAAAGTAAGATCTACTAGCATTTGTAGCAAAACTGCAATAAGATACTGCATCCTGTTTAGAACTAGAAGTCCGACTCAGTGGAGGGATGTGGAAAGTGCCCACACAGACAGACAGACTCAGAAAACATTTCTGTCTGTGTAAATAATTATACATTTGCTACTTTAACAATCTCTCTGAAATTCCAAGAAACTTTGACTTCCTTATCGACAGTTTAACAGTTTGCCTAGACAATTCATAATCACACTTGTTATTTTATCTGCAATATTTACACGAACAATGAAATTCAACTTCGGGTAAATAAATTCTGCACCTCGCCTGCATGCGCAATGTCATCTTCTCTTGGCTAAAAATGACTGTGTTGCGAAAGGAACTAGAGAGAACCGTCTTTAATGAAGTATTGGTAAGGTATATAGCAGTTATATAGTTACGTATTAAATTTGGATTTATGCCAAAAATCTCTCCTTCGTTAACATCATCATCAGCTTGTTTCGTATTGCACCCGTGGTGACTTCAGCCAGACTTACCTTGTCTCATAATTACAAACACTTTTATTAGTGAAGTTGCAGTTTACATAAACGGCACCCGTAAGTATTCAGTATTACATTATTTATCTTACTAGTAAAATTACCCGTCCTACGGGCGGGGAAATGACAGGCTTCTTGTATAACAGAAATTACAAATATGAAAATTATAACTTTAAACGTTGAAATTCACGTATCACGTCCAATGCGAATTTTTCTGAATTTATTTAATTTATTTCGAATGTACTTGCATTTTTTAATTTTTCAAAAATTTGTTTCCTATTCGGTTCAATCAAATGCAAAGTAACCCAAAAGTTTTTATTAAGTTACCAAAAAGTCGGTACCTGTTTAATCTTAAGATATTATTGTGTAGCACCACGTTTACGTGACAGGAAGTAGTTTTTCATCAACATTTCTAGAGCACAACATCAACACAGCACAACATCAACTCTACTACCTTGCAGTCACCAGCTTGTTATAATTCTTATTTGACTCATAAGTCCCTTTAGCGGCAGGAGTTTGAATCATTTTCCATTATTTTTCCAACATTACCAACTAATAATAATGTATATAATAATATATACTTAATTAAAATACTATTTTTATTGATGATTCACGATATTTTTTCTCTCGAAATATGTTCATTGCAAATGGAAACAAGATATAAAAATGCTATACGGTAATGCTTACATACATTGAATACCATAAAACTCCTAAAGAATAGAGTCCAATGTTCGAATAGAATCACACATCTATTAATATAGGCGCGTTAGCTAAAATTTTAACGTAACTACCTATTCTTAAAAATTTACATTTATCGAAAACAAGCTTACTTACAGCTTACAGCCCCATGCTCTAATAGAGTCCCAGCTTTCCGAGGTCAAAATTCAGTAGAGCACCTTGTGCTTGACGTAGAGTATGACA
Source organism: Tomocerus maximus (assembly GCA_019776445.1). Classification (NCBI taxonomy): domain Eukaryota; kingdom Metazoa; phylum Arthropoda; class Collembola; order Entomobryomorpha; family Tomoceridae; genus Tomocerus; species Tomocerus maximus. Next base: position 7,602 of record JABASH010003198.1, on the reverse strand, counting down.
TCTATTATTGATTAGTATAGCCACACTACCGCCCACGCCGCGAGGAATTACTTGCAGTGTCTCCGGGAACAACTTTACTGAAGTGTACAGACTTACACGAAGAGAGTTAGTGAAGAGTACTGAACCATGAGACGGAACGACTCAACACTGTCCCGCAACTCAATCTGGTGTGCAGTCAAAGAGGAACCGGGAATAGAGCCCCAGGGGCTATATTATTAGTTTTACGGTAATTCGTTTTCTAGCTTCAATGTCTGTCGGGTTGGCGGAAAATAACTGTTCCTAAACTCGAAAGGTATGCATGGTATCTAGAGAGAAGCAGACAAACAAGTCAGAAGGTCCATTTCAGTTCCAACTACGTACCTACCTCAGTTCTCTATGCTGGAGTAATAAATTCGAACTTCTAGAGGAGCGTGTTTCCTTAAAATAAGATTTAGAAAATGGGATACCAATTTTTTAAATTTCCATTTCCTCAATAGAAATGGATTGGAAAATAATAATCAGGATGTACTAGAGTTCGTAGACATCGTCGGTGTAGAAATAAGCTGGAGTGAATATCTTACTCCTGGAAATAAATGCGTCGCTAATAAACATAGCCTATGCAAAATCGGTTCATTTTAGTCTATTTTTAAGTGAAGGAGTGTGCTGGACCAACTTACCGGTGTGTCTGTTGCAGTTTGTCGGTGAGTATTTCCAAATTTTGCGTCAGTTTATACTCAGCCTCGAATTGCTCGCTGAGGAGAACTAAATCCCGGGTGGCGTCGTGTAGAGGAATGTCACTGATATAAAGCCCACGTCTGCAATAAAACACAACTAACAATAAAATTGCAATGGCGAATAAAATTTTTCATGACTTTTCCTTCTGTTAATAGAGAAATAGGACGGAGCCCAACTAGTGCCACTTATCTGTCTTCCAAAATTGCATTTATTTATGATGCATAAGTGTGCAGAGGGTATACTGTATTTGCTGCGAACAGAACCAACTGCTGTTTCTGTAGCATGATATCCAATATCCTGGAGAACAACTAGCAATAAGACCGCAGCCGGCTACTTTGTGTTTACAGCCATCGTTGCATTAGGAAGAGGAAACAAAACACCTTCGCTCCATTCCAGGACGTACGTGGAACACAATTACATATCCATGCAGTTACATCAAGCGCCATAAAAGAGATCCACCAGGTCCGCACAATACGCACAAGTGAGGTATATTGTTGCCATTTTAATTAAAACAGTCCAGGATAACTCGGATCGTGTACAGCAAAGAAAAGATTGAGTTTCGCACTCACGATCAAGTGAGCCATTCAGTCATTCTGCTCTCTGCTAAAATACTTATGACATGCAATTCTCCTTTGCACACGTCAATCCAGAGACTACTTCCAGCACATCATCCACCCATCCACTTACTCCTGTGCCCATCAGAGTTGATGATGATAGTATTTGCGTGTAAACCCAAGACTCGGAGAAATGACCTGGGTACTTTCTATGAATAATTTCCGAGTTAAGTTAGACATGCTGAATGAGCGTGCACTGTAGCCAAATGATTTCATTTCCTTGGGAGCTAATGCAATTTAAAGGCTCTGTGAAGACGAAACTCTAAAGTTAGTTAGGCAGGCCTACATCCAAGGAATGGGCCAGCACTACCTAGGTATTCGCACGAAATTCTGACCCAGTGGTCATGTGGGTGTTCGGGATCATCCAAGAGATGGCTGAGGGCTCGCCTCTTGACTACGAATAAGTCAGCATTACAACTACAAGTCAGTTCACTTATCACTGCATTTAAATAATGAATGTGGAAAATTAATTAAATTCCTACTGGGGAGTTCCCGCAGAAAGACGTAATTTATATTTATGGGTTACTTGTTCCTACATATAACTAGTCAAGTTAATTACTGACAGACACTCTTAGTGCTCTCACCATACTGTCGAATGCAGGATAACTTCCCACTACATACTACACTGTCGTGCTCTTAATCACTATTAATATAGCACGTGGAGTGTGGGGATATAGTTTCCAAGCTTAAAATGGCACTTAAACGATGATAAATAGATGCGTAAATAATCCTACAATTTTATTGCCTTATAAAGAAATGAAAGGTTGAGAACATGATGTTGTATAATTAGTTTGAGTCAGACTACGTACGTTAGTAATAGGCGGACTACAGATAAGACAAGGGATTTATATTTGCTGTCCTCTGTACAATCAATACATATAAGTAGAAAGGTATAATGGACCTCTCCGCCTTAAAAAATTACTGCGTTTAGATTCGAGGAGGTTAAATAACGCGAATAAGTTAAAAGAATGTAATAATAAAACTTAGTCCTGGTACTAACTTGACTTGCACTTTCTCTATTACAGCCATTTCCTTTTCTGTATGCCGTGGTGAAATATGATATTATATACTAGTACTACTCAAATGGTACAATCTGATACCGTGATACCTAATACTTTAAATACAATGCTGCCTACTTACCTACTTTAGTAGGTACCCAGAGATAAATGCACAGCAGAGCAGATATTGACAAATAGAAAGATAACATCTCATTATGTAATGATCTACTGTCCACCGAATTTATTAGCTATTTATTTTTGATTGTAACATAAATAAATGTACAAATAAAGAGTAAACGTAATCCAAATACAGTGATAGTGATTTAGCAGTTTCTAAATGAACTGAATTCCTCGGCACAATGCAGTTGTACGTTTCTGCCTAATCTTAAGGGATTTCTATTATTACCAATGCTCTTTTAGTTTTTATCAGAAAAGTAGATGGATTTATTGTGATTGGAGTGTCTCAGAGGATTCGTTACTCTTTATTAGATTTCCTTCTAGTATCTCTTTCTGCTGCAGTACAGTAGTTTATTGCTTTATCGGGTTCCTCGGCTCCTTATAGAGTACACACTACCAATTTGGAAATGTGCACTGCATCTGTAATAATAAGGTTATAATGATACGATGATTTGGAGCGACATAAGGACTACTCCCAACAGAACCTAAGTATAAAGAAAACGGCCCCTTTGATTAATATAATTTGGAAGACACCGAGTCCCGAGAAAGTAAGAAGACGTTGGAATCCCAGTCACATTTTTTAGTAACAATGGTGATTGTAATCATTGCACGGCGGATACATCCACAAAAATGGATTCACGGAAGACTCAATGATAATATCATTCTTGAATTCTGTTTGAGCAGATGGCACTTTCAAGGCAAACATAAATGTGTAGACGAGCCCAGAGCATTAATGCCAAATCCGTTAAAATTATCTTGGGTTGTAAAACCTTTGACACTTTACAGTTTGACGACTCAAGACTTTTCCAGTTCATTGTTATTGGAGAGTGAAACAATTCGACTGCAAAAGTGCCAACGAAGTTCATAAAAATGCACGAAGACTAGATTAGCTACAGAAAACTGAGTTGCCTATTCAAATGAATCTATAGGCAATAACGATATAAATGAACTTACTTGGTCAGGTCGTCAAGATTCATAACTGATGGGGAACATAAAAAGAGCATCATGTCATTCTCCGGTATATACAGCATCTCGCCCTACAAATAAAATATACACCACAGTTGATCATTTTTATTGCAATAACCATAATAACACAAACAAGGTGTGAACCATTTTCTATAGAAAGAGTTGTGGCATTATAATATATGCAAATTCACTGGTACCAAGCGGTCGAATTAAATCAATGGCAAAAGTATATTTTCAATATTGGCAATCAAAATAAAATTATGAGCAAATCGATGTATCCATAGTCATTGCATTGTCGTCATATTCATCCAAAAGGAAAGCATCCTAATTTGCTTTCTCCAAGAGAAAGGAGACCTTAGCCACGTTTCTATTTACGGATTCGTAATATCATTAATTTGAATTAGCGGAAGTGTGGCAACATCTTATCATCGTACTGTTATATACATAGGTTTGTAGTAAGATTGGCTATTGTGTGTAGTTGTCCCATATTTATTTTAATTTTTATATGCATACAACATCCATAAAGCATTCAAAGGAGCAAGACTTAGAATTATTACTGTGCCCACACCCATTGATATATTCATCCCTAAAGCCATCCTTCAAGTATCTATCAAAGAATTGTACCTATAAGTGATTTTAATTGAGCTAATGAAATTAAACTATAAATTATTCCTGAGTAACAACAGTTTTAATTTATTAAGGTTTGCAAATACGGAAATAATAGTCTTTACTATATAGACCAGAGCTTAATTTCCCTGAAGATAAACTCCAGTAGGTACGATTTTCTGTGCTTTGTATGCAGGAGAAAAAACGCAGGTGTGCCGCACTCACCTGAGCTGAAAGAGAAAGTAATAATCATCTTTCAGCTGTTGGGCATGGGATGCATTTGGACTTTAGTCAGACGGAATACTACAAAATGGTAATCGAATATTATGTTGTGGGATATTTTATCCAGATAGAGGAGTGGGGAGCAGGTGTGGGCCGACGGCATTTATGTGCACACCTTAAGTACAGATGGAGAGAGGTGAGTGACGGGAAATAAAGTGGAGTTTGCCGCGTGCGAGAAATAAATTGAGAATTTATAAAGAAATCTTTCGAGTGGTTAGACTTTCACAGGAAGGAATGCAGTTGGGTGGGAGAAATAGTAGTTAGCGGGTGAGTTGCGTTACCCGACCTCCCGACTGTCCGGACTGAGTGAGTGAGAGTAGTGCACTGGAGCAGTTGGTTAGTCGGGCGGGCGGGTTGTCGGAGGATATATTATTATAGACAAGGTGCTGGAGGAGGGGGGAGCACACCGGAGAGCTCTTGGGAATAAATTATGGAGAAAGTCAAGTCGACTCAACTCAAGAAAGTCTAATGGCCAAACTTCTTCTTCCTCCTCTCATTTATCATACAGACTCGTTTTTAGAAAAGAGCTCACATGTAAACCATAAAATACTTTCGTATAAATACCCGTGAACTAAGAACGACACTCCTAAGTCGGAAAAAGCCCATCCAGGCCTATCCGCATCTACAATGTAAACGACTCCTATTATGCATCCCATCCTCATTCCATCAGAATTATTCTATTTTACCTGAAACAATACACTTACTATTACGTAACCCACTTGCACACACTTGCATGCACACTATGAAAACAAACCACTTTCTCCCATTCACTTCGTTTAAAATTTACATCGCCTTTTATTTTTGTATTCTCTCTTGGAACCTTCTTTATCCTTTCGCTCTACTTACTTTCACACTAGCATGCATATATATGGCACGGGAGACCACTAGGCAACCCATGCAAATACTACATCACAATAGATCCCCACATTGCAGGCATAGGTAGCCATTATTTAGATTCCCAAAAACCTGGCGGTTTATATATATATAATAATAATAGAATTTTTAGCCACATACATTTTTTATTCTAATTTACGCAGAAATGCGTAAGTGAGACAAATATGTAGGCAGAGAAGGTTTGAGACAGGATCCAGCGGACGTGTAGGATCTTGGGAGAGGGTCACGAGAGAAAACACAATAGTGTGCAAAGTATTTATTGTGTATTTATGAATTAACAGCATAGGCAGTGTTCCATTTGTATCGGGAGTTATAAATGTCTTTGAGTTGAAGAACGTGCCACAACCACAAGAGAACTATCCAGCAGCGTGCCCCATACATACCAATGCACCGAGACATCTATTATATCCTCATAATATTCCTTTATGTTCGCTACAGTGGCCGATTAGTGAAAGGAAATTCGTGGAAGCAGACTGAGTAAAAGGAAATGTGGAGAAAAACAAGAGCTAACTACCAACAAAGCTACAATGGCTATTATCCAAACCATTCCTCCATTATTACATAATATATGTAACTACCACAGACTACGGCCGTACACCAATATTGATTTGTCCTATAGTTGTTTACTATTATGAGATACGTGTTATTAATGTCCGTTGTGTAGCACTGCAGTGAATTAGTACACAGAGTAACAAACACAGACAGACGTTCTGTGTGACCAACAAAGCACAAGTTTGAAATTTTGGATTTCCTGTTGGGAGCTGAGCTAGGCGACTTGCAGCCATTGAAACTCATTGGAAATTCCAGGTGCATTTTCTAAAGCTTCCCAGTTGGGGATCAATCCGGGTAACTTATTGCTTCTCTCTCACTACTACATCTATACTCCACTTACATCCACAGACACTTCTCTACAAACTTGTATTCCCAAAGCCCACTAGAATATTCTCCAAGTCTTCCTTTCAGCCCAACATATCCGTTTCTACAAACATAGCCTCATTCCGTTTACTTTACTCCACCAGCTTAGGCTCATATCCCTAAACGTAAATTGTGTGTAATGCACACATCTCACTCACCCTGCCCTTTTCCAGCACCATATTCCCGCAATTTAGAGGATCCTATTTCAGCCAGCATATGTACTGATGTGGACAATGTAATAAAACTGTGACACAACAATATTTAATTGTAGTACATTTTGCTCGCTCTGATGCATCAGACAAATCTTTCTCAGCCACAGTTGACATAAATGGTGTCTCCGTTAAAATATTTAGCTGCAATACTGTACTAAATATCACGACATGACATGTATTCAAATAAACAGTGGAGGAGCAGCTTAACAAGGATGTTATCACAAATAAATCTCAAAATCGCCTACTGTATGATGCCAAAATTGCTGGGAAACTATTAACATGCTTCCTTTACTTACGACGTACATTCTCAATTTACATTTAAGATTTGTTGTTGCTGTTCGTTTCATGCTAGTGCAGTTGGTAAATCTTCCTTAAAAAGTGAAGCAAAATTGGTATGAAACAATAAGAAGTAATCTTGTACACCATTACGTCAACTTGAGATTGACATTATTGAAATAATATTATCCAGAAGAAGCGCATTTAATTATAATTTCCAGCAATTGAGTCAATTCTAGATTCTATTCCAATACCAGCACTTAATTTGGACAGTATTGGTTGCACTTTGGTTTCCTCCTCCATCCCATGTATGAAAAGTCCTGTGCACAAGCTAACTAGAAATAAATCCTTTTTAAGCATTTTACTATTCCATCTTATCTAAGCATTTACTGTGCCCATTCGTAGTAAATAGATTTCTAGGTAAGGGTTACACAATAAAATGAGCATTGCATGAACACTTGTTATTTATGTGCAAATTCGCATAATATTCATGCAATGCAGTAATGTAAGTGCACACGGCACACACACAGTGGTTTATAGTGGCACACGAAGAAATAAACATCGAACACTTGTAATTTATGTGCACATCCACAGATTCGCATTTGGCTCCTCTTATTATTTGTTCCGTAGACAAATGCCATAGAATTTTCAATGTAGAGCAGATATTGGCGTGGCTCTATGAAATATTGGTGTGGCTAAGTAGGTATAGGTAACCAGATAGTGGCAACAGCACTAAGTGTATACAGTAAGTATCATTCGGGTATAATATCATCTTTCGTAAAGATATATTGCACATTGTGTTTACTCCAGCAGATTTGTATTGGCAACTATGGCCCTTTTGTGATCCAGTAGCTGGTAATGCGGTGTCCGCTTAGCCAGTGTTGGGTCGTGGTTAAAACCACTAGTGGTCATAAATGGTCATAATGGCCATAGTGGTCATAATGGCCT
>JABASH010003197.1:0-17273 GCA_019776445.1 Tomocerus maximus | reverse complement strand
ATAATTTAAGGAAACAGGATTTCCACGAATCTGTATTTTATAAATTAGTTATTTGTTCTAACTGTAGTATTTAAGTTAAATAGTATCACAAACTACCCAAAATTTAAATGCATTTTCGTCCAATTTTTTTAATTTGATTTTTCCAAGCAGAGGAGATAGTTTTGAGTTGAAAAGCTATTAACACTAGTGCCAATTCGAGCCTTATTTTATTACTATCTGCAGATAACTTCCATTGTTTACAATAACAGTTGCATGACAGAGAACAGAAGAAACTCGATCGATTGTTGTGATCTGTTGTCTTCAGGATTATCTGTATATTGATATGTAGCTCTTTCTTTCTATCTGTACTGTAGTATTTAAGTTAAATAGTATCACAAACTACCCATTTTAATGCATTTTCGTCCAAAAATTGTTAATATTTGATTTTTCCAAGCATAAAAGATTGCATTAAGTTGAAAAGGTATTATTAGTGCCAGTTCGACATTTCTAGTTGGAAAAGTGTGTGCTTTTGTTGAAATGTCATGATTCATTTTTCACTTGGACAGAACATTCACAGCAGGACTTGCCATGCACGGGAAAAGGATTAAAATTATTCGGTGGGTTGCCGAATGTTAAATTGGAGGCACATAAGGTCTTCTAGAATGGTTTATGTTTCTGAGTGAGCATAATTTAAGGACTGTTGGTGAGATATACATATTAATGAACTACCTTTGTAGTATGTACTTCCTGTTTTTCTGGGTATTTCCTGATAATGAGTAAAGTCAAGAGTGGGTTGGTGGTTGAAGCAGAAAGTTATGAGGAAGTGGAATTGAAGTCGTTGATAGAGTTTATAAGCTTAGCAAGTTGAGTGGCTTAGTAGTAGATTGAAAGTCATGAGGCAGTTTGGCACGGTTGTATTGTAACAGCCGTCGGTGCTCTTAATCCGGATTTTAGCACGCTTTCTCCTCCCAGTTCGATATTTATTATAGCAGGAGAAGTAAAAGCATCCATTTAAACACGAAATGATTTTGAATAGTACATATGTGACTCTATTATCACTTTCCTATTTTTATACCCGACCACTTATCACAATTATGAATACACACAAAAGTGTACCTACCTACATTTATAAGTGCATGCATAAATATGCTTTCATTATTATTTGTAACAATAATATGGTGTATACAATTGGGAGTAGCTATTAGCTAATCGCAAGTGTAAAATAAGTAAATTGTAGAGCATTGTACAGTTTGCACTGCTATCCAGTTGCTTTCATTCTATTATTTTCGCTCGGCTTGTCTTTGACAGTTCAAGTGAAGTACTCCAATTTAGCGGTCACTCCCACTCCTTTATGTTCATAAATATTTCAACACATTGGTCCCCTCCTCTGAATCATGATTATATCGAAATCCCATCGAGTATGCACATACAGCTCTTCGCATTAACCCTTTGAATGAAAATTTCATAAAGGTTCATTTGATGTTTCGTGTTCTGTTTCGCTGTCTCTGTATTTACGCGTACATGTTGTTCTCGTACCTAACAATAAATACACGCATTACACATTATCTTTTGTTCCGCACTATGCAAACATATCAAGAATATATGTCACCACATGCGGAGTGTTTCCAGTTCCCCCAAAATATAGTTTGACTAAAATAGGATAGACGTGTACTGCTCTACGGTAATATGCTCCGACTGCTTTCCGATGTTTAGTGAAGCAGGGTAATAAAGATTCCAAGTATGATATTGCTATTTATTATACTCACACGTAAACCAGTAACGATAACACACTTCCATCACACATTCTAAACCTTTCACCTGTTCTATGGATACATCCTTATTACAATCTACTATATAGGTTATATGTACAGCATACAATATAAAATGCACTTTCGTGTATCTGTATAGGAAATACAATATAAATACTCCTGTGTATACATAAGCATATCTGTTCTCATAAATGCTTAATAATAAAGCTTCCTTTCTCGGCAGGTTGACATAAGAGCAAAAGCGGTATCTCTCTCATTGCAGTGTGCCGAGCTGACGATGAATGTGTTTATCTGACTCGATATTTAATTCAAAAGGGGAAAACAGAATGATTACCGTAGCACAGGAGATGATATCGTGCAGAATGAATAGAAAGTGACTTAAATGTGAAAGCATAAGGACATGTTTTACTGCAGATAGAAATCTACATTCTTCATTACACCATTTTATGTGAGAAGGTCCATCTCTACTCCTTAGTCTGATTTGTAATACCTTGGTATAGGAAATGTGACAGTTTATCTATTGCTCCGTACATAAATATGTGCCCATTATTCTACCTACAGTGCACTGACCTAAATAAGTTAGTGTATTAGAAGGTTCATTATTCCATAGATTATGTTTGAGCAGAGGAATTCATGTTTGTCGATGATTATAAAAAAATGCCGGGAGTAAAGGCATTATTAGGGTGATGGATACTCTTTTGTGGTCTAATACGTTATGATTGTGAATTTGGTGTATTAGAATGTGTGGGTAATAAAACTGCCAAATGTCCATAGTCTGTTGGAGATAAGTCGATCTCTTTCGAATTTGGCATACATTGGGCTAATGCAGAATGCATCTATGTGGTTTGAAAGTGTCTTACTGTATTAGGTAGGAAGATCTATCGTTTTATCTGGCCTATTTGTATCACTACATTTAATCTGTGTAGAGATAGGAGGGAGAAGTCTCTAGTGAAAATTAATACAGATAGAGATCACCGAATAGACTCATACTTCACCCTACCTAAATACATCAAGATTATTTTGTCTGTACTCTGCATTAACAAACCAGGTTAGCCAATGTAGAGATGTCCTATTCCCTGATCTATTTTGTTATGGTATACGTTGACCTAATGATTTGTGAGATCTAAAGTAGTTGGCTGTGAATGTGAAGCGTTCTAATGCACAGCTATTATCTCTAATGAGAAAAGAGAACAGTAGGTAATTTATGAGTGGATCAATATTTCTATTTATAAATGCTAATTAGGACACAAGGCTAGACGGACCATTTACATTTTGCTCTACACCAAATTCTATGTACATTCCTAATTTTATAGCCTCCTATTACTTACGCTAATGCAATGCATGTGCTTTTCATATGAATTGCTTATACTTTCTAGTTCATCTCGACGGTTAGCGTACATGAATATTATTTAATACACTACTATGCAAGTAATTTATACAAATAAACAGTACTTGAAGATAAAAAATAATAGCGTGTATCAAATTGCGAGCTAGGAGTAGCGTGCATTGTGTACAGTATAATAATGTTGTGATAAAATAGTATCAATGTATAGACCTACCATTTACAAGTTATAACTGAGTACCTATATAGAATCATAGTTTGATATTGCATATCTTGCAATGTACACAGAAACATAAAAATGCACTTACCACAAAGTTTCATAGTATAGCGTGCCAAGGAATAGAAATAGAAAAAATTTATGCATTGAACAGTGCATTACACTGAATTTCTATGTAAACGTCAGTGAGATCTGAGATCTGACCACAATACTAGTATTAGGTCAGCAAACTGCATGATTTGGCTAGAGTAGACAATCTTTGATGGAAATGACGGTTAGAGTAGTTTCTGAAAATGCGGAGGATGTTTCCAGGAGGTTCGATTTCAGTTTCTGTGTTGACTGAGTTGGTTTATTTGTAATGTGGAAAGAATTGCATTGAGGATTTTATTGACAACATTGGTATTGTAACTAAAGTTCGAAGAAGCTTGACATCAAGGCGAAACGAGTATCGGTTTACTTACTGTTTTCTATAGGAGAGTCCGGTGTAGTTTCATATCAAGTAGGTACATTCATTTATGAGTTTGTGTATCTACACTTTAGATTCATAGGAAAGTAAAAATAGATAGAAGTATCCGAGAAGATGCATTCGAGATGCAAGAATAAGGGTTGTCTATTCTATCAATAGTACTTCTTTGGAGGTTGACACGATAAATATGGATAAGATGAAAGGAACTTTCTCCTAGGTAGGTACGAATGTATTCCGTCTGATCCGTCGGTTCATATCTTTACTTACGTTTCTTAGACATTACTATAAAGGGATTCTGTTTATTTGCACTAAAACGGATTTCTATTGATCGAGAGAGAGAGAGAGACGAGATGTAGTCCTCTCCAATATTAGGAATCAAACCGACCCAATTCAATTTTACTTTATTCTCTATAACACACAACCAGATGGTCTACCTACATTCAGCTAGTAGGCATACCTAGACACATATTTACTCCTCAACCACTCAAACTCAACTGAACTATTCACAAAAAGAGTCAGAGTTTAAAAAGTAGCTGAGGGAATGGATAAAGAATCAAGTAAGTGAGACCCATGCACCAGCGTCAAACGAAACCGAACTACTCCCGCTTTATTTACGCCAAGGTCCGTCTTGGCAATGCACAGCCTGCTACACGCTACCTCATTCCTACATATTTTAATGCCCAATATTTAGAGCAACTGTCTGCAGTCAATTCGAGACAATTTACATTCTATTAGTACCTGCTATTTCTACTTGGGTGAATTGTTAAAGATAATTTCAGCAGAGGTATTTACGCCCCAAAAGTCAATACTAATTAACTTGTACCAAATAGACAGCTTGACAGAGTTTGTATATACCTAAGTCATACTAAGAAATCAAGGAGGTTTTTAAAATGAATATTGTAGCGGTAGGAGTCTATTTTACTTACATAATACAGTTGTTACTTGAAACCATAATAGTAGGGAATAGGGCGGGATGAATCTTAGCACTATTATGCGTAATGGAAGGGTACCTATAGCATAATAATATGATACAATAGTATTGATTATCTCAACCTCTTACAATTCAAGTCCAACCAAAGGAAATCCATCACTCTTCCTTGGAATAGATGTTCTATTTAAGATACTGATATATTTGCCATGAAATCTAAGGAAGGTATCATGACTACGGGAGAGTGGCTCTCTATTTACTTTTGGTGAAAAGCGAGCTGAGAAATAACATGGGAGCGTTGTGGACTTGAAATGCTATACATTTCTATAGATTACTTAAGTTATAGTGGAGTTTTTTAGTTTAGTGATACTCTGCACTCTGTCAGAAGTACATCTACCTACATATGGGGAAACTTAACCCTTCAGTGCACGGTATATATTATGTGGTTATATTCATAAGTAGGGATGTGACTGTGAGCGAGCAGAAGACGAGAAAAGGAACTTTTTCTTACTTTGGTCCACTTTCCCTTAGTTTAGACGAACCTCAAGAATTCTTCTTACGTGAGTTCAGACGGCCTCAGTTAACTCTCCTTTCCAAGTAAACTGGACATCAAAACATTTCCTCAATACTCTCTCCCTGTAAACGCTTGAGAGCTGCATAAAAAGTGACCGAACGAATGTGTTTAGAATTTTTATTCCCATCCCTCCTCTCATGATTCCTACTCTAGTGTCTAGATTCTTTTTACCCAACCAACCATTTCATTCACATTCGTTCACTTTTCTCCTGTTTTTCTATATTTTCTAAATAGAAGACTACTACTCGTAAATGCACAAGAACAAAAGATACTCAAGGGTTCTAGGATTTCTCTATACTAGAATATTATTTTATACACAATAACTACAGATACTTACTTTATGTAGAGATTTTCTTTCCTAGAGACTACATCAATATTCCGATGCAGCTAAGCTCTTTCTAATTTATTGCTTTGCTATACCACTACGTGAATCCTACGCCTGACTACTATCCAGCTTTCATATCCAATACAAATTTCTGTTTTATTAGTTAGCTAAGCCATTTAAGTACCAGTAACTTCTGTCTTTAAACTGCTATGATTCTTTTTTAATGGGGACTACTATAATAGGTCACTACATTCAAATATCTTGTTTTTATGTATAGCTTACTCTTAGTAGATGAGATATCGTGCTTATAGAATTTCGAAAAATTCTTTATAAGCACAGATACTATTTGTACAGTCACAGTAGTCAATGTAACGCTTAGTAGAATGAAATAATGTTAACCTATTCTGAAAGGGTAGTTTCTTCCTTCTACGTGGCTGGGCTTAAGTTACGAAGATGGAAACCGGGAGAGACTTCGAACCGATTACACACTGCCTGAAGTGAACCACATATACCAACTCCTACATTATCCTATGCTATTTCTCTGACTCCAATGTAAATAGACACAAAATCAGGCAAGGAGAATAGAACTTTATCTTGCGTAACACTCGAGTATTATAAACTATATAAAGACAAGTAAAAATGTATTAGCTACCTATATTTCCCCTACATGTTTTGCATAATACATGTCGTCGTTTCAACATACTACGTGCCTATGGTCTAAAAAATTAGGAATCTCGCTCCAAAATCCTTTCCTTACTCTATGTCTACACTCTTAATTAGCAATAAATTTAAACTAGCTATTTTACATTGACATAATCCATCTAAATGATTTGACTTTTGACCTTAGTACTTGAATTCTTGGTCTTCGGACTAACAAAAGGATGAATTTTCTGCAGACAGAGTTCACTTGCAAGATCTTTAGACGATAATAAAGTGTAGTAGTTAGTGTAGCTAGTGGGATTGGCAATTCCCCCCATAAAGTTCTGACCTAGTGTACTATGAGTATCATGTAAGTATTATTTAAGTATATTAAGTATGTCTAGAGTGTGTGTGTCTGTCTTGTGATCTGGATCCCATCATGGTTCCTCCGGCTCTTGCTGTTTTCGCTTGCTCTGTTCCTAGTTTCTAAAGAATACAGACAACAGTCGTGTCTGTGGTGTAGTCCGTCTAAATACGTATGACGCAGTCATCCGTGTGTATCTCTGTTCTGTATATTATATCAGTGTACACATTCGTAGGTCTCTTCCTATCTTGTCGCTTCAATTCTTTTGCCAAATGCTGTGTCTTTATTTCCTAGAGGATCTCCTACATACTAGGACTATAGTCACTACTCGCTCCACTTTTCATTTTCCAAAAGAACGGTCCAATCGAGAGAAAGAAGCCAGAGCCCAAGACATACAGGAGAGTCGGAGTCGTATACTGGGAGCAGAGAACGGAGCAAGTCCTCTAAATTCCTTTCAAGTCGACTTTCAAATCTTCTCTTGTCACATGAATATTTTCCTACAATTCTCTCTTAGAGAGACAAACTGCGTGCGTGGAACTCGAGAGCATGCATGCATGCATTCAATGTGCAGAAAATACGGGCAAAGTCAAATGTCGTCTTCACTTACACTCACATAAGTCCTCTGTGTCTTGTCTCTTCTTGTCCGGTACTCCTGTCTTGTACATGAACCAGTCATGCCTTCAAAAATATATATGCCCACTGCGTTCTCTGTACTCGCACTATTTACATCTAGGCATTATTACATCTTCTACCACTCTATATAGCATAAACCTATTACACAACATTCCTATGCACAACTAAGACCGTTCTACAGACTGAATTATTCAAAGTTAAATGTACTTTCTCCTATCTTATTTTATATGTGCAATGTAGAAAAGGTATACTATAGTACCTATACTGTAGAAATAGATAAGGTAAGTTATATAATGATACTAGCAGATGCATTTTCAGGTTGAAATACAAAATAGATGTTTATTATCACGGATAATTACATATTTGATGGAAATAAGTATAATTCTGATCCAAACTTCCAAAAACTTGTATCTCAACAGGAGGACAGCATAAGTATATTCTGTAGCACTCTTTAACAAAGTTTTTATTTTACTAATTTGACACTTTCACTAATAGTTTTGTCCAGCTGATACACAGTGATTTAAATGGTGTCTGTTTTTTCAATTAACAACACAACGAAAAGTATCCAACCCTCAGACAAAAGCTAGTGGAACACTATTGGAATCTCAGTCACAGTGGTAAGTGGTTTGGTGTTGAAGACATTTAATAAACACTATGATTTTTTTTAAGTCCCAAATAAATCCATACCATTATGGTTATGATGACAATTGCAATGGAAATAGAGATACTCCAATAGATGATCTCGTTTCCTCTCTTCAAATTTTGGCCCCCCTGGTTGTCCCCTTGATAGTTCCCTTGGAAGTTCCCCGGGTAGTATACTTGCCCGCCTTCGACTGTACCTTGCTGTGGAGGCCCTAAGGCGGTGGGATTGGTTGGTGCTGGTTGAGCTAAATTATTTCCTGGATATGGCTGCGGATAAGCGTACTGGGCCCCGTATTGTGGTTGAGGATCCATTTTTGCAATTGAAATTAACAATGTAGTGTCTTGATCCTGATTGAGCACTTTCCGAAATATTTATGCCTCGATTAGTCTTAGGTTCAAAATATTTTTATTTTCCCAAAACTGTAAGTCAACCCGTGGCGAATCTCTACGGGGGTAACTCGCTAATGACGTCATTGCCAATAAGCGCAGATTGCACACCAAATAGCACAATCAATAATCTATTTGGGCAGGCATCAATATTATTACCCCGGGAACTATCAGGGGGAAAACAGAAAGTGGTATTAGGTGATGCCCTTGATTATACCGGATAGTTGTGGACTTTTTTTATTGAATTCTATTCCAAACTTTCGACAGGTATTCACGAGTTGTGATTATTTTTCAAATTCAGATGGCTAGTTTATTGGTCAATTGCAAAAACTATCCACCAATGGGAGGATTTTCTGAGTGTGGTCTGAATTTGAAAATTAATCACAACTATGCATCAATATTTTTGTGAAAATCTGATTTCACTAATACAGATTGGAAATAGAGAGAAACACTTTATTATTGAAAGTTTCTGGCATAGTTATGATATGGTTGTGTTGTTTACAGATCCTCTTATTAGTAGACGAATCTATTAACTATGACTAAACAGAAATTCAATCCTGGTCGGATGTCCTTAAGGGTTGTGGATTACTACATCACTATAAACTATTTCTGTCTCTTTAGGGAAGGTGTGTATGCATCCACTAATGAAGCCATCCATGGACTAGTATATTTAGTAAAGTGTTACCACGCAATCTTAATTTTAGATCAAAGGATATGACATAAACATAAAATAAATGTAAATCCGCAGAAGGAAAATATGTTAAGAGTATGGCTTTGGTTATAAATAGACTGATAGAGGTATTAAAGGAATTGAATTCGGGCAGTTTAGTTTAATATAACTAAACACAAGTGCTGGGAATGAATTTAGAAGGAATACAAAATACAGATAAGAATCGATTGCTGAGCAGTAAAATTAAATGAAGTCATTGAGAAAACGTGTTGGGTAGTCGTAACAATTTAAATTTAATGGGGAATGGAAATTCACGCAATGCAATCAATTAGCATTCCAAATGATTGCCCAGATTCAAGGACTGGTCGCTGAGTAAAGAATTTAAAACGAAAGTAACGTGGTAATACGTAAGAGCCTGCTCTGCCTATGTAATAAGTTGTGCTAATCGATAAAAGTGTATCTACACATTTATGAGTAATCCACTAGACTCCTTGGTTAACTTAATTCACATGAGGATAGAAGGAGCGGGTCGTAAGTACACAATAGTACTTAATAATGCAGCATGACTAAATTCTCACCGAAAAGTTAAATCCATTGCTTATAGCTAAACTAGGAAATTATCCTCGAAATTTTGGGGAAGATAAGGAATAGTCAGTCATTCAAAGTGTGGAGATAAGAGATATAAGTTTGGAAAACTTTGAGCAAATTAAGTAACTACATCGCATTAAGAGTGTGAAGTTATTCTTTGTTTCTCACATGTACAAGGATATTATTGGGGTCAAGTCAAAAACTTTTATAGAAATGCAAGAAAGAAAACAAGATGTAGAATGGAAATAGAGCGGGAGAAAGTTGCCTGAAGGCAAAACAAGGCAGAGGAATGGAGAAAGCTAAGCCAACCTAAGCCAAGCCAAATGTTCCTTAACGAGCAAGTGTTACCAGGCAATAATTTCTAGATCTAGTCGAATTTGCTTGGGGATACAGAATATACATAGGGAAACATTAGGCATTATCATAGAAATACTCGTTTTGGAATGCTCCGTATACCTCTTTGACGCTCGGTATACGAGGATATAATAATAAGTTCTATTGAGTTAATGCGAGTTAAGTTAGCTCTGAGGAAACTTCCGCAGCGGAAATAATAGACGGCTGAGCGGCGGTCTCTGTTTTAAGTGTATTTGCAGAAAGAAGAGGAATGTAACTTACACTATTCTCATTTAGCTAGCTGGAGAAACCCACCACCGCACTCTGGCAAGAACTTTTGACTACACTATAGGACAAGGGTCTTGCTTTGTGCGTTTGCCCTTTGTATATCCTACATACTGACTTCTCCCACTTACAATGGAAATAATACAATTAGAAAGCATATCAATACTATATAGACAAATGCATTTGCATGGTTTAAAAATATATTATGCACAATTATGAATCTTCTTTACGTATGATATGTTTACAGAAAGAAAATTTTAGTTGTTTGGTGAAAGTTGGGATATTTAGGTATATTTACAGTTGCACTAGTAGTTACATATAGAAAGTGGTATTATATAGGTGGTATATGTTATTATTAGCAGTGCAGTACTGTCTGCCGAAAATGTAGGAAGAACGGTGAAACTAATAAAATGATATAGTTTTGTGTTGGAGTTGGAGTGAAAATGCGAGTCTGACTGGATGTCTACTAACAGACGGTAAAATATTGTCGTAAAAGTTAGTCGCGTTAAAGTTCAGGCGAAAATTTTCTCCAAGAAGATAACTCGCTGACTGAAACAGTTAAAAGTGATTTTCTCTGGCTCTTTCTAGTCAAGTCATTTCTACTCCTGAGAGAAAGCAAAGTCAATTGCGAGCACAATCGTACATAGGTAAAAGTACTAACTATTTATAAGAGTATACAAGTTCACTTAAGGGCTTCCTATAGCATTATAGTATCTAAGTGAGGTCCTTCGTTCATTTACGACTTATAGAGTAGTGTGATAGTTGGCATTTCCGGTTGTCAGAGTAAAACAACAATGAGAACAGAAACAGTGTTGGTTAACTTTATCTGTGGAAAAGTTACTTTGGCAGTGTTTCTCCACACTAGAGTAAACATATAGGTAGCCATGTACATTAGAGTTTTACAGAGCTATATTTATGGTTGTAAGAAGTTAATTTCATAGATATAAAGACAGATACACAGTTAGCGGCTTACAAATACTTTTCGTTTGTTTAAGTGCTAGTGATGCCATGCCAGAGAACGTACCTACAGTATAAAAAATTAAACCAGACGGAATAAACAGTGTTATCTGATTCACACAAACTAACTGTCATGAGAAGTGAACACAGAAGTATCTCCACTAAAATGTATATACTTTTTTGTATATACTTTGGCTATAGGAAATATATATCTGTCCATGTGTGTGTCTAGATAAACTTAAAACAAGTGAAACCAAGTCGCAAATGAACCACCTAAGGTTTTCGGATACCATCGTGGCTTACTTACGTTAGTTGGTGTAAGTAAACCTTTGCTTTACTTGTTAAAGTTGACATGCCGTGGTTTGGCGGACGTAGTCTTAGCCTACTTTCTCCTACAACTTGACTTAACTGAACTTAACACGTCCCGAATGTCTTGTGTATATATAGTTACTTTATTTCAGGAAACTACAACTAAATTCCATTGTATATCAAGTCAAACCAACTGAGTTGATAGTGTTTAAACGAATTGCTTAATTTCCCTAGCCTTTTTAACATTGCTGCAGCAGAGAATTGGGAAATGTCCTTCCTACCCTCCTTTCCCCCTTCATTTATGCAAACTTTTTGTTTGAGCTCAACTGAAAAACATGACTAACCGTTTGCGTTAATACTTTTTCTGATACCATAAACTACCCTTGCTCTAACAGCTTTCAAACTTTCACTCTTTTTGCCCTACTAGTTTACCCGTTTTCAACTCTTTTCAACTTCTGTCTCTATCCACCTATGCACAAACCATAAGTTATAGTTATTGACAATGATTGGATCTCCAGTTATCTTTTCCTTTTTTCCATCCAAATGCATTTATCTTTGAATATCATGGATGAAATTAAAGAAAAGTTGGCTTATAGTATCATATTTCAAATGAAAACCGATAAAAAGACTAATTTCGGCAAGTATTTATGCAACCAAAGTGCGCTATGCTCTTAATCTACTTATTGTTGCGCTTATAAAATGTATTGTGCCTTCGCTGCTTGAATTATTATTACTTATGAAGATAGGCAAAATTATGTAATTAGTTTGTAGATATTTCGTTTTAGTTTCGAGGATAAGTTTTGCAGAACTTTCAATACTTTCTCCCCGAAGCTTTCTTGTTTAGTGATATAAATAAAATAGTTGGCATAGTCTAAGAGTAATTATATAATTGCAAGTATGTATATAGCAAAATAGTATACAGAATGTATTTACAAGTGTAAATGAAAGGAGCGATTAAAAGTATGTTGTTCTAGAAGGGATGTTAACGAATTTATGGTAAAGTAATTATAAGCGTAAGAACCCCTGCTGAATTCGTCCTTAGCTTGCAATTTTATTATAGGAGCTATCTGGAATGTTTGAAGTATAAATAGATTTGCAAGTAGGTTGAGTTAATGAAGTTATGCGAAGTCCATATATTGGAGGAGTACATAGTGTAAATACGATTAAGAAAAGTGCTAAAATTGAGTATAGTTTCAGGAGTGAATAAAAGGGCTGATAATTATTTAATGCTTGTCTTATAAATCACATTGAATGTGCTCTTTTTATGGCCAATGGGTGAATGGAGGTATAGGATGAGAACACCTATGCATACCAATTGATTAAGATAACACTTGTGATGGGTTAGAGGTAAAAGGATGAATGTGTAGGGTAAGGTAAGCTAATCATCAATTTATTAAGTTATGGTGACTTATAAGGTCGGAGTAGGCAATTTAATTTGACGGAAAAACCCGGAGCATCTAACTAACTATATCTTAACGGAAACTAAAGTAGCGTATGATTTGGTCCTAATCTACTAACTAAGCTATTCGGAATTCTATCTTTATTCTTTAGGAAGAGTCGCAAAGTAATATTAAACTTTCTCACTCACACACTGAGTAGGCCCTAGTGGTGAAAGTGTACGCGTCTTTTACTACTTTCTCCAGACAACATGACTACAGTCGTCTACAGTACAGTAATTTCTCATCACCCCTTAACAAACTAATTCTGAGTGAGCTACTACTAGTTTATTGGACTAGAGATAGTGAAATACTAAGTAAGTAGTAAAACTAAACCAGAACACATCACATGAACTCGGATATTCCCACCAGCTTATAGTCCGTTCCGTTATCCAATCTAGAGCGCGAGTGATTCAATTAGCCAATTACCTGGAGCTGTGGGATCACTCAACCTAAACTAAGCTGACTTGACTGGAGTTAGGAAGCGAAGGCTTCATTTCGTTTGCTTCTCACTTCGTTTTCGCCAGCTTGCCATTATTCCACATTCCTCGAGTATTTCTCCTTGTTTCGTCGTCAATTGCACGAGAGTTTCGAAAAAGAGTTTTCCGTGGAATAAAGAAATGGTAACCTTAGTATGCAATTTGCACATGATTCTCTTATCGCCTCCCATGCTGAAGGTGCTTTCTTTCCATTTTCCGTTCCGAGTGTGTCTTTCTCCTTTGAGTCTCACTTGCCGATCGCCGCCTCCAGCAGTCTTCACAATAGGAAAGTTGAGAAAGTAAATTAGAAAGAGGGGGTACGTGCGTCTATTCTATATGTGCATATATAACCATCAGAATATAAATATAATGTAGATGTACAGCGTTTACAGATAGATGACACTCATTTCATAAGTCTAATAGCATGAGTGTGCATTAGGACGGAGAGAGAAAGTAAAATGCACTAATGGTAAGCAAGAGAAAGTTAGAACTTTCTCTGGTGGAGAAAGCTGATTATAGGCCTTTTTTGGCTTTATATATAAATAATACTACGTATGTACATAGTGGAGAGTAAAGTAAAGAGTGTAGTGGGAAGGGAAAGAAGAGATCGATGCAAGGGCCTCGACCTTCCACCCGCATCCGCTCTTTGCCAGATCCTCCATAGATAATATAATACACTTGGCTCCTTATGCCATCATCTTAGTAGGCTGTGTAATGTACCTTCTCCTATACCAACACATATATTATATATAACACATACTTACATGCACGAACTTTACCGTTCCTTTCCAGTTTGGATTGGTTCTATTTTCTACTTTGTACTACCACTGTCCCTGGCACTGCTATCTGTCTGACTGGCTTTCGACTGATTTTGGGAAAGTAGAAGTTGAATGTTCTGCTACTCTCGACGATTGCCTTTCTATGTATGTAAGTTCACTCCTGGTACTACTTATTCTAAATAAATTCTATTGCCCTGTTATGGTTATCACGTATTATATAAAGAGGAGTGAAGTTAGCGCTACAACTTTTACTACTCCTAACATAACCATCACTGCGACTTCTTTTGTGTTGCAGACAAGGAAATAGTAGGCAAGAATTGATAAAGTCTTTTCTACAGCTACTATATTTGGAAAAGTAAAAAGCTGAGAAATCGTTCGTTGATGTTTTATTCGCTCCGTCGGGTGTCTGCTGCCAGAAAATCCTCGGCTTGTCTCCTTTGGCTTCTGATATTTGCTTTGCATTCAATACATTAGTGCATCACACTCACTCCACCAGACTACTATGATGGACTCAAATACGTGTGTAGTTAGCCAGTTCTAGCTCCCAGGTCTTGTAGAGGACGGGGAAAAGGAAGAGACAGGTTTAAGGTTGGCCCGTAATATGTACGGACATAAAATTTAGTATATAGGTTACTTTCCCTCAACATCAGCCATCCTTTTATCTTGGCTCCAAATTTATTTTTAACCATTAGCTCCACTACCCATTTCCCTTTTATCTAACTAACTCTATATTTGCGGTGAAAATTTGTGGTCGGGCATACTCTATCTACACACTACGTACAAATACATACCTTTTCATATCTTAATATGTATAAGCGCTAGTTTCTTATTATTCCTATTATGCATTGCATTCTTTGTGTGTAATGTGAACCATGTCTTGACATGCACGCTCTTAAGCCATACTATAAATACTATTTGCGGAACATGAAATCACCGATGCGAAGAAAAGAGAACATACGAAACAATATATTATTTTACGACCATTTCTATAACTTACGTCTGCAAACAGTTCATTTCATAATACACTTCATTACATTTCATTTCTCTCAAATCAGGCTAAGCAGTAGATTACACACAAAATTCTAGCTCTGTATTTATACTAATGGGACCCAATTCAACGAAAGAAAGTTACCGTGCTGTTTGTTAGACTCGAATCATAAGTAGGTAGACAAACATTCATTCTCCTCCCTGCTAATAAGTTAAAAGGAATAAATTATACTGCTTTCTAAATTATTTCTACGTATACATATTCATACAGCACAATTGCTTTGACTTCTGGGTTGACTGACATACAGTCTAATAAGTGCTAAGTAATAAATCTGAGCAAAAAAGAAAATAAATTCAAACTGGTAACACGGACTAATGTTGCAGGCCTGGACTTTCTCCGATTGGCATGCACACTGCTTTAACAATTTCCATCGCTTGTCGTTTTCATTATGTACTTGTCCTTTTCATTGTTAAGCTCGGCGAATGGAATAATTTACGGACTTGCATTACCACACTGCACTCCCATCAACTTATTTACACACAATTCTTGCCTGCTTCCAAACTCAATGCATAAAAGACTCGTTTTATTTGCTATGCGATTCACAACGCTAATTTACTTATGGAGACATTTGCCTAAAATGTTTACTCTAATGTACAATCTGTGTAATTTCACAGTATTATGCACAATACTACAATTATTTTATGTACCATATAGACACTGACTCTAGATTCCAACAATCTACCTAAGAAATATGAACATAGGTTAAATCATTTCCATATCATTTAATGTAAACCGTGGGAAAGTGTATCATGAATTGATGACAAATCAAAAGCTAACATTAGTATGGGTTTATAGCACTAAACTCGTAAAGTAATAGTTGAGGGAAGAAATGACTTGAGCTTATAGCCTAAGGTTGAGAGAGTTGTATTGAGACAATTGATGTCGGGTTGGAAATTAATCCGAGCGTGTGCATTTCTCCAGGGATTTTCTCATCGATCTAGTCCAGCCAGTCATAGCACAGGAAGTAACCACCAATTTGCACCATTTGTCTCATGATTTCAGTTTTGATTTTGTCCTGTTCAACTGGTGGTGATCACTTTCTACTTAAATAAATATCTACGAACATGACAGTCAACATTGCAACTAAGTATTAAGAGTAAATGTACAAATATTTACAGCTAATGTCTTTTACTGCAGTACTTGCAATTAATTAGACTTGTTAAGTACTGCAGCTTCTCACGTATAAAGATATTTCGAGTTTTTAGAGTGTCGATGGTTTTCATTGCTAACACTATGAGATTTGGATTCGGAAACACCTAGATTTAGAAAATGTATCTTTGCATTTCATTCCAAGTCTATATTTAAACATTTCATGTGTCTTTTTGTTTTCTTTCAGTACCGATTTCTGATGTCCAGGCTGTGGAAAAGGGGACTGCTAACTTGCCCTGTGATATCTCAATTCCAGAACACAATAAGAATTTACATGACGATGTCATCTTAGTGCTTTGGTATCGCGAAGATCTTCAAACGCCAATATACAGGTAACAAAACTTAACTTTTGTGATCTATTTAGTAGTCTATTAATGATCAAAGTGTAACGGAACCTGACCATATTCTCGCCAAGATGTCCCAAATTGGCTAGTGCGGACTAGAAACGTCCATTCGCTTTAAAGGGCAAAAATCGGCGACCAGCTCCAATAGCTCTTATGATAGGCTCTCAGCCCTGTCTTGACTAATATAACTTTTGTAAGTTTTCTACAGTGTATGTGTGTATATTTTGAATTAGAAATGTAAAAAGTTATTGGATCTGCTAGGACTATGAGATTTAAGATTTCTGGAAGGAATTAGCTTTTATGTCTCATTTACCTATGTATACAAAGTTGTACGCATAGCATGTATCATTACAGGAGAGGAAATTTAATAGAGTCACTAGCGAATGGAATAGCTAGATAATTTTTTTGCTTTCTCCAATTTTTGTTAGACATTTGAACATACATAGATAGGGTAGGTATAGGATTTTTGCTGGAATGAAGTTAGGAGGAGGAAATAAGAGTGACGACTGGTCGTAAGAAAGTGCATTAAAGTCGTGAACTATGAGTGGAGTAAAATATAAGTTAGGCTGGATATTTCATCTGGCTGCGTATGGTACTAGTGGCTGGGAGTAGTAATTGAGGAAAAGTTGAT